>JAMXBB010000008.1:66191717-66211311 GCA_024138015.1 Lumnitzera littorea
ATATATATATATATATATATATATTCTTATCATGTTAGAGGAATTTATCTTTTGACTAATTTGTTTACTTACTCATTCTTGTTATACGTATGTGTGTATGTAATACTTACAATACTAGAGGAAATTATTTTTGACTCATTTCTATACCACCATGTTAATATTTCACTATTATGCTGATCTCTTTCTCTTATATGATAGTAGTAAAGGATACTTCGTGTTTTCTTTTGAAGAATTTGTAATTGCTAATGAGAATAATCATTCACTCATGAATTGTAATATTGGAAGAGGGCTCTAACAAAAGGAACAATTGTGTAAAACTGAAAAATGAACTAGTTAAATTACAACTGTATAAGCCATGGAGTACTTATACACACAAAGTCTTAACTGAATAAGTAAGGGGGGGGGGGGGTGGGGATTGGTTAGAATTACTATACTTCTGCAGTCGGCATATGACATAGCATATGAGCTAGCATGTGAGCTAGAAGTTAGTTATTAATTTGTTAGATTGTTAAGATGTTAGTTTTACTTATTCAGTTAAGACTTTGTGTGTATAAGTACTCCATGGCTTATACAGTTGTAATTTAACTAGTTCATTTTTCAGTTTTACACAATTGTTCCTTTTGTTAGAGCCCTCTTCCAATATTACAATTCATGAGTGAATGATTATTCTCATTAGCAATTACAAATTCTTCAAAAGAAAACACGAAGTATCCTTTACTACTATCATATAAGAGAAAGAGATCAGCATAATAGTGAAATATTAACATGGTGGTATAGAAATGAGTCAAAAATAATTTCCTCTAGTATTGTAAGTATTACATACACACATACGTATAACAAGAATGAGTAAGTAAACAAATTAGTCAAAAGATAAATTCCTCTAACATGATAAGAATATATATATATATATATATATATATGATGGTTAGAATTTAGTTACAAAACAAAATTCTTTATCATTATCATTTAAATATTCTTTGATAACTTTTTCACCATTTAAATTAGTGACCAACACAATAGTATATAATTTATACATACAATTAAAAAATTGCAATAGAGCAACAATTTCCAAACAAAAAAAGAAAATGATGAGTTCATGTTGGTTCAACTATACATCACAGACAACATCCTATCCATGCTAATGGAAATTAGTTAACCATTGGTTCGATTACACGAGTTAAGGCTAAAAGGGCTTAAGAGTTTAATTATGAGGATTTTTGCATTATAAGCCCTTTAAGGAAGAACTACAACTTGTTAATTCACTCTTATCGTACTTTACGACTTTAGGAGAGTTTACAACTTTGCTAGAGATCAAAGGGAAAGTGGTAGGCTAAGAATTGAAGATTGATTCCTTCATTGGAAAGGAATACAGGTGGATAGTAAGGGATCATGGGCTTGTTTCACTCATGTAGATTTTGAAAAATGCTAGCTAAGAGAAGCATAGCTAGGTTCACAACTGTAAACTTAGGCATGATCCATTCAACATAGATTTAGCATGAATTTTTTAGCTATTTGGAAGTATGGTAACAAAATATGACCATTTTTTCCTACCATGAACCTTTTGTTGGTAACAAAACTTCTATTTTGTTTCCTTTTCATTTAGACTTCTTTTGGGTTTATCTTAGTTGTCATATAAGTACTTTGTTAGATTGTTTTGAGGATACTTTTTGCCAGTAATATTTACCTTTTTCCATGAGAATTCTTTAAACCTATTCTTATTAATTCTCTAAATTGTAGCGAACAAACCATTTGTTAATCTCATGCATAATATTGTGAGAGATGAATGTAGCGTGGATTTCATTAGTGCATCATATCCAACAAAAGGCCATTCATATCCTTAGTAATCATTGAGAAAACCTTAAAAACCTCATCAAGTTGTTTACTTACACTTATTTCACCTTCATATTGAAGTTTAATCTGCAATAGCCTAGCTACCCATACCAACTTAGTATTAGAGGAAAAGGTTTCAAGGTAGGATATCTAAGGCTTTCTTTTTTGTAACTTTTATCATAAGAAATCACAAGCAATTTGTATGTGGGAGATAGAAGTACTATCACTAATGCTAGAAGTAACCCATGAAAGGCTAGTGATGGAGATTTGATTTGAGAAACATAGAAACCTACGATGCGAAACTTGATGAATTTGATTTAGACATATATGGGAAGAGTAGAGAGGTTAGAAAACATTGTGGAAGAGAATAATAGAAATAAGTTTCCAAAAGACGAAAGGAATTAGCTATAAGAGCCAAATTGAGTATACGACAGTGGAAATCAAGCCTTCAGTTTTAAGGCTAAGGATGGAGATGGGGGAGATAATTGGCATGACAGGTGCTTGCGATTAGCCCCTACTTTAGAACACTGTAAAACTTAGCGTTCCGTCCTTTGATGGAAAGGGTAGCACTAATCACTATTTTTTTTAAAAGGCTCAAATCAAGAAGTCATTTGAGTATTATCATGTTAAAGAGAAGTAGTAGGTGATGTTAACTACCTTGGAGTTCTAAGGGTATGCCACTTTAGGTGGCAAAAAGTGGTGAAAAATAGGCAAGCTACTAATGAGGGTGAAGTATCATCTTAGCAGTAGATGATAGGGTTGATGTACTATAGATTTGTCTTAGAGTGGTACTAGATGGAGTTATCGAAGAAGATGCATACTTTGAGGTACAAAACGATAAGCATAAAGGAGTATATTTTTTAGTTTGAAACATTAATTATTCCTAGTAGACTAATTGAGACACTAGAGACGATGATGGCCTAATTTATTAGCATTCTAGTTTCTTTAAAGCGATTGAGCTTTAGAGGATTGACACTTTAGAAGAGGCTATGTTATTGGCTCAAAAGATTAAACGACAAAGCCTGTAAAACCACTTCAGCTATGTTATTCAAAGGATTGACAATCTAGAATCAACAATAGTGCAAAAGATAGGAAGGAAAGGAGCATTACATCTCGGCTTCTAGAGAGATAATGTAGGAATGATCTTAGGTCCAGTATTCATACAAATCCTAATACCCTCACTTATAGGGGTTCTAGTAGTCATAGTGCTACAACGACTCCAATTGACTCAAGAAGTAGAGACATCAAGTGTTTTAGATGTTTGGATTTTAGCCATATGGCTGTGCAATGCCTAATCAACAAGTGATGACCAATATAAGTGGTAATATAGTGAGTGAAAATGTAGAGGAAGAATGTAGGGGCAATGTTGAGGTAGAAGTTAAGTGTAGAGAAGAAGCAGTGGAGGATGCAATTGGGGAAGGTAAGAGTTACTTTATCTCTCAATGGATTTCTGAGACACAATCTAAATATTGCACTTACAAGCGATCAAGAGCAATGCCAAAATATTTTCCATATTAACTACTTAGTGAATGGTAGTATTTGTGCTATGATTATCTTCCATGATTAAAAAATTGAAATTGTCTATGATACCGTACCATAATCCTATTACTTACACTAGCCTAATGATACGGGTTCAATATATGTAATACATAGAGTCTTAATATTAATATCAATCTCAGGTAAGCATATTGATGAGATTGAGTGCGATGTAGTCCTCATGAATGCTACTCATATTTTGTCAAGCCAACCATTGCTTTTTTATTGGTGTGTCAGTCATGATGGTAGAAGCAATGCTTATATTGTGCCAAAAGATGGAAAACAAAAAAGGCTATTGCCTATGAGTCCAATTGAGTAAGGGAAATCCATAGGGAACTCGAACCTCCTAAGAAGGAAGCATTGATGTTAACTAGGGAAGTGGTGAAGCATGAGTTGAGCAAGGGTAATGTTATATACTTGCTAGTTATTAGGCAAGTGTTAAGCAACAGTAGGGAGATAGAATTGCCTAAAGAGGTGTAAGGGTTTGTTAAGATTTTTTAGGATGTCTTCCCTAAAGAGCTTCCGGAGGGACTACCTCCTCTGAGGGGTGTTGAATATTAGCTAGATTTAATCCTTGGGGCTACATTGCCTCCTAAAATATTGAATAAGCCTAGATGAGGCTAAAGAATTGAGGCATCAGGTTGATGAGTTGCTTGCTATGGTGTTGGTATGTGAAAGTATGACTTCGTGCTCTATACCTACTTTGCTTATGCCCAAAAAAGATGGTAGCTAAAGAATGTACATAGATAGTAGGGCCATCGTAAACATCATGGTAAAGTATGGCTATCCTATTCCTTGCCTTGATGATGTGCTTAAGAAGTTACATGGGGTGAGATTATCCACTAAGATTGATTCAAAAAGTGGTTATAATCAAATTAGGATGAAGGAAGGGAATGAATTGAAAATGACATTCAAAACTAGAGATGGACTGTAATGCCTTTTGGTTTATTGAATGCTCCTAGTACATTAATGTAGCTTATGAATTATATATTGCAAGACTTCCTAGGAAAATTTGCAATCATCTATTTTGACAATATCTTGATTTATAGTTTAGATTTTAATAGTGTCTTACAGCACTTGCAATCAGTTTTTATGGTGTTACAAAGGGAGAAATTGTATGCTAATTTGAAGAAGTGTGTATTTTTCTAAAGGGAGGTGATATTTTTAGGTTTTATTGTGTCTAGTGAAAGCATTCATATGGATGAGTCAAAGGTGAAGGCAATTGTTGAATATCCACTTCTTATTAATGCTTCTAAGGTTTGTAATTTCCATGAACTTGCTTCTTTTTATGACAAGTTTATTCAAAACTTCAGTATGATTATTGCACCACTTATAGAGTAAATTAAGAAGGGAGTGCACTTTCATTGGAATGATGCTATAGATAAGAGTTATGAGTTGATTAAGAAAAGGTTAACTTCCATACTAGTGCTTTTGTTGCCAAACTTTAATAAGGTATTTGAATTAGAATGAGATTCCTTTAATATTGAGATAGGAGCTGTTCTTATGTAAGAGAGGTATCCTACAGTTTATTTCAATGAGAAGTTACATGAGGTTGCACTAAATTATTCTATTTATGATTGTAAGTTATATGCATCGATTTGAGCTTTAAGGCTAGGATAGTACTATTTCCTTTTGAAGGAGCTTGTTATTTTCTCTAACCATAAGTCTCTCAAATAACTTAAGAGTTAGTGCAAATTATCTAAAAGGCATGCATGATGAGTAGAACTTTTGGAGTCCTTCTCCTATATTGTAAAATATATTACAGGTAATTCAAATGATGTAGCCGACACCTTTTCTAGACAAGAAGTATTAATAAGTGCTATGTAAGCCAAATTATTAGGATTTCAACAAATTGTTGATCAATGTGTTAGTGATAGTAATTTTGTGTTAGTAGCTTAGGCATATTCTAAGGGTACTTCAATTGGTGGATTCCACTTAAGTGGAGGATATCTATTTTGATATGGAAAGTTGTGTGTTTTTGTTAGGATAGCTTAGAGAATTATTTATTAAGGAAGCACGTAAGGGTGGTTTATTTGGACATTTTAAGAAACATAGGACTTTAAATGTCCTATAAAAGAACTTTTATTTGCTAGGTAAGCAAAAAGATGTGGGGCAAGTTGTGGAGTCTTGTGCTATTTGTAAAAAGCCAAAGAATAAGGTTGAGCCATAGGACTTGTATATGCTGCTTCTAATTCCTATTAAACCTTGATTGCATTAAGTATAGATTTTGTGTTAAGGCTTCCTAAAACCTAGAGGGATTGTGATGCTATTATTGTCATAGTCAACAAGTCTAATAAATTGGTGCATTTTATCACTTGTCATAGGATGGATGATTCTGTACATGTTGCTAACTTGTTTTTGTAAGAAGTAGTTCGACTTCATGGGATCCCTTACTCTATTACTTCAAATAGGGATGTTTCCTTAGCTATTTTTGGAAGACTCTTTGGAGAAGGTTGGGATTGGAGTTACTGTTTAGCACATCTTGTCATCCTTAGATAGAAGGGTAGATTAAAGTTGTTAGTAGAACCCTTAGTTCACTTCTAACAACTACTGTGGGAAAGAATTCAAGGGATTGGAGTCAGTGTTTGCTTGTAGTGAAATTTACCTATAATCATTTAGTATACATTGTAACAGGTAAAACATCTTTTGAGATTGTTAATGCCTTTAATCCTAACACTCCATTAGATTTATTGCCATTTAGCCCAAGCCATGAAAATAGTCCTAGTAAGATTAATTAGGTAGCTCAAGTTTAGAAACTACATTAGTTGGTTTATGACAAGTTACAGAGGCAAGCAAAGAAGAATAAACAAGTGGGTGATAGTGGTATGAAGCAAAAAATCTTTGCACCAAGGGATCTTTTTTGGATTTGTCTTCACAAAGATAGGTTTCTCAATAAAAGGGCCTAAAAACTAATTCTAGGAGTAGATTAACCATTCAAAGTGGTGGAACAAATGAGTAATAATGCTTATAAGGTTGAGCATTTAGGATATTACGACATTTCGACAACATTTAATGTAAGATGACTTGGAGCTTGAGGGAAAATCTTTAAGAATAGGGGAGTAGTGATGTGAATCAGTTACCCATTACTCTAATTACTAGAGCTAAGGCTAAAGGGCTTCAATTATCTAGATTTTTTGCAATGAGCCTTCTAAGGAAGAACTATAGTTTGTTAATACATTCTTATCACACTTTACTACTTTGGGAGAGTCTACAATTTTAGGAAATTAGCCAAAGGGAAGGTTACGAAGAATTGAAGAATGATTGCTTCATTGGAAAGGAACATAAATGGATGGTAAGTGATCACTGATATATGTTAAACCTAATTCTACTTTATAACAGGAGTGTATTTTTACTAGTAAATGCACTAGTTAGCAAATAATTGGTGAGAACTAGGTTGAACCTACAGGGAATGCTATGCAAGCTCTCAAACATGTTACTTCCGTCAAAATCTAAGCAAATAAAAGATGCTATTTTTAATTTCTTAAAACTAATACTACAACTAAATTAGCAAAGTAAATTAGGATATTCAACATAATTAATGAATTTTATCATGAACTAGACAAAAGGAATGCCAATTAATGTTAATATTAAGTCTTTAATAGGTTTAGTTTTAAAACATTGGAATTCTAAGTAAAAGCGCCTTTTTTGCAAAGTGAACTAGGCAAGAAATAAACTTAACTATTCCTTTCAGGTTCCTAAATTTTAATTGAATCAAAAAGCATATCGCTATATCTTTATTTAATCTAAATCATCCAAATCACAAAAATCAATTAGAAGTGATTCTCGTAAACTCAATCTTAATTTAAAAATTATTCCAACATAACCAAAATATATGTTAAGTGATTATGGAATTAAAGATTTCAACAAACAACTAATTATAATCTAAAGCAACAATTCTCATTAACCAGTAACCTAAATATCCAACACATAACATCAATTAAATCACATAGACAAAATAATAGGTTATGCAATATCTAGATCAAGAATATATGTAAAGGAATGAAGACAACCTTTAAAAGATATTCCAACCCCAATTTCATAATCAAATATTGTTTCGTATCACCTCTAATGGTGAATTTCTCCAACAAAATAATCTATGGTAAAAGTTGTTCTTCTCCTCTTTTGAACCCTAATGTAGTAATATATCTCTCTCTTTTTCTCTATCTCTATGTTTACAAGACCTTTATTTATATGTGTAAGGTATCTTCTAAGGATTCATATCTTTCTTAAAATAAGTAAATCTACAAGGAATAGCATGCTTATGCCCCAGGTTCACGATTGTGATTCTTACATGTGATCTTTTTTTACTCAAAAATTGCAAATAAATGAAATAGGAGTACACCCAAGAATTACGTATGTGATCATGACCATAATCCTCTATGAGCATTAGTTCTTCCTTATTTTCTTGCTCTTTTTTTTTATATTTTATTTTATTTTATTTTTTGCAATTTTAGTTAATGATCAATACTCTTGAGTGTGATTCTCTTATAGGTCTCAAAACTTATGAAAACCATCCTCAAATCATTTAAAACACGATCAAATTCTTCAAATTAATCAAACAAAACCTAAAATCAAAATATAAGTCAATTAAGTACCAAAATCACTAAAAATACCTAAGAAACATATAAAAACATCATAAAAAGTAATCCATAAAAGTATGTTGAAATTATCACTTATCAAATTCCCCTGGACATAATCTTTTACTTATCCTCAAGTAAAATAAATAAAATCCAACCAAAACTCTCAAGAACAAAATTATACATAAATGCTTTAAATTATAGAATCAATATCAATATTGCATACAATCTATTCATAAACAACAGCGTATACCCTTCCATCATAATTCATGTTCATAAATAGCAATTTTAAAGCTCCAACAACACTTATAGTATAGAATTCTATTCAATCATATTTCTATGTCCTTAAAACATAACTACAAAATATATGTGCTGGCTATTAAAAACCATATTAGAATTCAAAAATTAATATATATATAAATTGGAGTTAAACTACATCATTTTAAAAAAAATTAAGCTAAAAATCAAAATCATCATAAACTTAGTCAAGAAAGAGTTATCCATATTTTATAAAACTGACTGAAGGGTATTCTCTCTCCTCTTTCACCTCTCTAAGCACAATAATTTCAAACAAATACATATTATAGCAACTAGTCCCTTAATTTTTCCATTAGCATTTACTTTTATTGGACGATTTTTTTTTCTCCTTTTTTTTTTACCATTTTATTTAGGAAGTAGTTTTATCAATTAGTTAGTTCTAAGCTAGATGACCTTAGGTTACTAGGCATTAAGACTCCCCTTTAAACCATCTACCACTCCTTTTTATTAATTAAGCACATTTATTTTATTTCATTTCTTCTCTTTTTTCTCTTTTTTTCAACCTGACCTTCATGTAGACTTTTCTCTTAGCCCATAATCCCGAGTTCTTCACCTAAGTGGACATGCGTTATTCTACACTAAGGGCACATCCTACATGCTTAATTACTTGAATCAATGAGGCTCACAACTAAACTTTTATTCAATTTAGACCACTTAGTAGTTAATTTTTCCTTCAATTACTTTGACTTTTTAGAAAACTTTTAAGAGATAGACATCATTTGTTCTTTTGTAAGAAATTAGAGGGCTCTTGAGGTTTCTAAGTAGTAAGTATACGCTAAAGTAAAATACAGATAACTAATTCTGAATTAGCAATGTTCATCGTAATTCTAAGCCTAAATCTAGCCTTAAATAACAATAAACTCTATACTTCACACAAAATTCATTATTTAATTCTAACATTGTGTGAAAAGGTCATTATGATTAAGCAAATTCATACAAAAATAAAAAAAAATTACCCAAAAAGTTGCTTCTTTATTTAGACAAAAAATAATTGTGAATAGATGTGCAATGTCAAACAAATTGTTTCTATATCCAAAAAAAAAAATTATTTTCTAAAATCTTAAGTGTAAGATTGAATCAGTTTAGCTCAAATGCTATTGTAGAAATTTTACCATCCAGTATCACATCTCTCTATTCCTTAATTCTTGCAACTCATCTTGTACATTGTCCTTAATGTACAAATAATCAATAAAAGCAGAACAATTAATGGGAAATAGAAAAGAGAAGATGATAAAGGATACTACAGCTTCCCCAGTTTAAGCTATAATACTGAAATCTAAAGTCTCCATTGAAACTTTTATATTCCATATACACCATTTAAAGTCCTTAAGCCTTGCAAAAACAAAAAGGAAAAAAAAAAAGAAAAAGAAAAAAACAAAAGGAAGAAGAAATACAATTCATCAAAGTAAACTAAAAACTACTCCAAAACTATTCCACCTACAAATAAGAAAAGTTTAGAAAAAAGCAATAGCATAAAACTAATAGGAATAATACTTTGCTACCTACAAAATAAATCAATATTAAAGAAAACCAAGTTAAAAAAATTAGATCATGAAAACACATCTTGCTAATTCTCTCTCTATCTTTGGATCTCTTGGCATGTTCCCAAAAAAAAAAAAAAGGAAAGACACAAGTATATATTCTCAAGGACATATCTGTTGCACTTAAAGTACAACAATATGAAAAAAGTGTGAAGAACTAACATGCAAACCTTAACACAACAATTATATTGTATATGATATTTATAAATATTAAATGCTATATATATTATTAGAAGATGATAGGATTTTATACACATTAGAGTTGGCAAAGAAGTATGGGGACACCCTTTGCCTTCACCTTCTGAAAACTTTTGCCGATAGTAATATAGATAATAATATAGATGAAGATTTAGAAAATTTTGAAGACACTAGTTTAAACTTAGAAGAAATAGGTTTCTTAGAAAAGAAAATTTTAGATATAGAGAAAATTTATAGTATGTTAGAAATAGGGGAACTAGAAATTGATAAGCTACTTAGTGAATTAGAAAAAGAAGAAATAATTGGAGGAAACCCCCAAAAGCATTTGGAAAAGAGTAAAGTAGAAAAATCTAGATTTAACAATTAAAAGTCAAAAGATAGAAGCAAATAATGATGAAATTAAAGAGTTTGAAATGCATATAAAAGATCTAGAAGAATTAAAAGTAATTACAAAATCAAAATCTAGATGTAGAAGTCTAGCATTCATAGTAGGAAAACATAGTATAGTAGTAAGAGGTGAAAGTAGAATGGTTATTAAAACATAGTTAATCAATAGCATATAAGGTAGTTAATGATTTAGTAAGTTTTATTGAAAAAGTGGATTTTGCTATATTTACATGTCCATTGGGCCATTATGAATGGCTCGTTATGCCTTTTGAGCTTAAGAATGCTCCATCTATTTTCCAAAGGAAAATGGATATGATTTTTAATAACTATAAAGATTTTGTTTGTGTGTATATAAATGATATACTTGTACATTTAAAAACTAGAAAGGAAAATATAAGTCATTTAAAATTTGTTTTATCAGAATTCATCAAGAATGGAATTGTAATTAGCAAAAAGAAGACAGTGATGTTTAGAAGGAATATAGAGCTTTTAGAAACAAAAATAATAGAAGGTAGAATAAAATTACACGAACATATTAGTAAGAAAATCTTAGAATTTCCTAATAAGATAGAAAATACAAAGAAATTATAGCAATTTTTAAGACTATTAAATTATGCTAGGCTATTTATCAAAGCCTTTAGTATATTAATAAGACTTTTATATAGTAAAACAAGTTCAAAAGGTTAAAAGTATTTTAAATTAGAAGATGAGAAATTAGTAAAAGAAATAGAAAAGTTAGCCCCTTCAAAATTACCATTAGACACAAATTATTTAATATTAGAAATAGATGAATGTGAAAAAGGATAGGGAGTGGTTTTAAAAGCTAAACCACATAAATATGCATCCAAAAATCCAAAACAAATATGTAGATACAGTATGGAAATTTTAAAATCAAAGGATTCATTAGCGGTATAGACGTAGAATTATTAGTAGTAACTTATGGAATAGACAGTTTTAGATTATTTAAAACAAATAAAAAAAATATATATTAGTAAGAATAAATTGTGAGGCAATCACTAAATTTCATAGTAATATGAATAATAAGAAATGTAGCACTAAAAGATGTTGTAGATTCTTAAACAGAATAACTAATAGTGGATATATAGTAATATATGAGCATATTAAAGGTAATGATAATAATATAGCTAACAAATTAAGCGTACTAACAATTTGATTTGTTTTAATAGGTACGAAGGAAGTACATATTGGGTCAATAAAGCTCAAAGCTCTTCCTTTAGGATCTAATTTAAAGTTTCGAAAACCTAATAACCTAAAACTTAATGAAGTAGCAAGCATAATAGTAGACAATTTATGGTCCCCAGTGAACCCTCAAGAAAAACATAGAAGTATAAATGCTTTAGTATATTACTTAAGTTAGAATAGAAAGCCTAGTAAATATAATTATTATGTTTCCTATAAAGATAGGAAGAATGGGATCTATAAATTTTGGGGTGAAATCTAAAGGATAACCCAAGATCTTCCCAATCCCTTATTTAAAGGGTTTGTAGCTATAGAAAGTGCACTTGAATTCACTAAAAAGTATATAGGGCATACTTATTACATAGAACCTATAGTTAGGTAGATTGCATCATTATCATCATTTATAAAAAGAGAAGCTGGGTGTGAATATAAAACTCCTTAGCAACAAGAATATTCTCCAGCTAATAATGTAGAAAGTTATTCTTACATGGTTAGAAAGGATATTATGCATCCATTACAATTCTATAGGCATCATAAAATAAATATGAAAATAGCAACAAATCTAAATGAACGAGTTCAAGTTAAGGAAGAAATGAATAAGGAGTTAGTAAAGGCATGTAGACTTTTTTATCGAAAAGTTTCAAGAAACTCAAAAAGAGTTAGTTTCTTTAAAGTTAAAACAAAGTGTAAATATAGAAATAGAAGAAAATAAATATGTTACAAAGGAAAAGCATGATACAATCTTTTAGAAAGAGAATTTTTCATTTAGACAAGTTATTAGAATATTATGGGAAAATTTATAAGGAAGAAATGAATAAGGAGTTAGTATAGGCATGAAGACTTTTTAATGAAAATTTGCAAGAAACCTAAAAAGAGTTAGTTTCTTTAAAGTTAAAACAAAGTATAAATATAGGAATAGAAGAAAATAAATATGTTACATAGGAAAAGCATAATATAGCCTTTTAGAAAGAGAATTTTTCATTTAGACAAGTTATTAGAATATTATAGGAAAATTTATAGACCCTTAGAAAGAATTGGTGAAATTTTTCAAAGTAAAATGTTTTTCAAACCAAATGAATTTGTATTTAGTCCCCTTCTTAATCAAGAGATTTAATCAGAAGATTTTTTATAGAAAATTTTTATAGGAATATGTAAAAGACTTGAAGCCTTTTAGAAAGAATATATTACTCCTAGGAAAGAATTATGGGTATAACTATTAGAAAGAATATGATTTTTGGAAAGAATGGAGAATACCAGTTTACATTTTATGTTGTTCATATTCCTTGCCAAGAATTTCTCCTCAAAGAATTTTAGAAAGGACAAGATATACTATTTAAGAATTAATAGATTTCGAAATGATAAAGAAAATTATTTTTGAGATTGATAGTCCCTAAATAGTTTTTCAAAGAACAAAGCTTTAGTCCATAATTTTTGAGTCTATGATATGTCTAGAAGAAGTCAGTACAATAGACATTGAATTCATTTTAGCACCACCAAAATTAAGTCAATTGTTAATAGTACTAAGCAGGCATCATATATATATATTAATAAACATAGTATGACCAATAGGATAAAAGAATTAGATGATGAAAAATCTAACTCATATTGTACAAAGCCCCTTATTAGACAATTTAAAAAACATATGAGTTACATTTTTTGTAGAAACTTTTTCTTTGGTAAAAACAAATCCTTTTATTCTTATGGGAGAAACCTCCATTTCAAAAGTCTTCATCTAAGTGCCTAGGATCATTCCCATAGAAGAAAGAAAGAAAACTAGACATTGGGAGAAATTTGAGGATGAAGATGTACCATTTTCTTCTCAAGATGATGAAGATTATCATGCTCTTATGGATGTAAAATTTGTTGAGCTATGGGAATCTGCTTTTTGAAAAGAATCTATCAGAAAATAGATAGTCAGACATATTATTGAGGAATCTCTTAAAAATAGGATAATAATTGTACAATTTTTAGCTTTTTAATTATTATATAGCTTTATTCTTTATAGGACAATAGGTGTAAAGTTTATTTGTATAGTTCTTTTCTTTACAACTTTTCCCTTGTTTTAGTATCCAATGCATGGGTATGCTCAGTTTATTGGAAATTTTGTAAACATTATAAATAGGTTTATAATCTTACAAGTAGAGGACATGCATACATGTAATAGAGTGTACATGAATTCTCCATAGTAATAAAACTTCTTGTCAAACACTCTTATTCTCTTCTATCAACACTCTTAAAGGGTTAGGGAAAATCTAAAAGGAATGAGTAGCTAATAGGAAAATTTTGGATGCTAAAAACATTTCTTCTTTTCTTCTTTCATTATTCTAAGTATGCTCTAGAGTTGCCTCATCATAAGTAGCCTCTCCATTAGAAATAGGATGATTTTGTAGCTAATCTTTTCTTTTGTATATACTTTAAAACACATTCTTAGAACCAGGAAATCTATCTTCCAAATACAGATATTACAATAGATGAAGGACTTGCTTAAGCTAGATTTGAGTGATGTATAGGCCATTTAGGGAAAGCTAGTGGAGGCTGAGTAAGTTTAGATAGATAGATAGATAGTGTATCTAACTAGATGTTAACCCCATTGGGCATTCCTTAAATAAAAAAAAACTCCATATGGTATCAATGGTTATAACCTAATTGCTCTCCTATGGAGAACCAAAAAAAGTCCAGAATAATCTCCTCTAAAGCAAAAATTTTGAATACAAGAAGTACCATATTAGTTACTATTTATGTCACTCTATGCACTCTCTTAATCTATTAATAGCAACATTAACTCCTTCACTTTCAACTCAAGGAGCAATAAGGGTTCCCCTACAATCTGGTATCTAAGCAAAGGTGCTTTATTGTTTGTTTTAATATTTGTAGTCCTTATTATTACTTTTATCAATTTCCTTATCATTTATTATTTAGATTTATTATAACTTACAACATAGAAAATTTTCAGTATCTAAATTTAGAAATATATCAAGAAAGAAGTATAGTTAGAAATTCAGATCTTAAACACAATTGTTATTTTACTAATATCTATCAATATTATTTACATAGTGAGAGTAGACATCTTAATAGTATAGTAGATCTTCATATTAGTACTAAAGCATCTTTACAAGTACAATATAAAAAGAATTATAGTATTTAGGAAAGGGTCCTTGAACATATAAAGACTAAAAATAATATAATATTAGAACTTACAAAGAACTTAGATTTCATAAAAGACCTAAATAACAAAATAGGAAGAAAATTTTAGGAAATAGAAAAATATAAGGAAGTAAAAAAGTACCAAAAGCTAGAACTTTAGAATTTTCAAAAAGTAATTCTTAAGAAATTAGAAGAAGGTTCATAAAGTTAGAAAATAGGAATAAGCTTTTAGAAGAACAATAAAATTAGAAAAAGTTTCAGCAAGACTAAAAGAGATATTTGAAGAAAATAAATGTAATATACAAAAGTTGGAAAAAATTGTCATAGAAATAGAATAATACCTAAAGAGTTCATGAGTTTAGAAGATATCACGACCCCAGGGGATTAGTCGTGGCAGTCGCCGTATACCGTACAAAAGATTGTAAATTGATTTCTCTCTCAATCAATAACCCTTCATACAATATATAAGCTACAATTACAGCTACAACTAACAACTTAGAGTTGTGCAAGTGTGAACAATATCATTTCATAATATTAATAACAAGCTATTGAAATATAAAACACATCTATTTATATAGACATTTATAGATAAGAAGTCTATAATATTTCTTTACTTAACTTGGTATCATTTCACTACATAATAAGATTCAAAATCTAATTACACTATCATAAGTATACTTCAATCACATCTTACTCCCACATCAACCCCTTGATGTACAACTAACCTTGAGCATGTGATGGCCTAACTCCATGAACAGATCTTCCTGCGAAAGAAGACTATAAGGGTATAAGTTAACTAGCTTAGTGAGATCATTCCCTCAACCATATAACAAACAAGTTATATAACAATTTAATTCAATCATATGAATGCATGAACAATCAGTATACCAAACAAATACATACAGGTGACTAGGTACTACATGTAACTCGGATTTAATTCCCTTCAAAGTCAGGGTTGGGGCTACATCGGCATAGTTAGATCCAGGTATCATACTAGAACTAATATCATAATGAAACTTCGAGTTTCATATTTAAAATATAATGATATATCCATTCTCAGTTTTTATCAAAAACAACTTCTACGTATGATTGTGAGTAAGTTCATGCAGCTTTCATTCACCTTTTAATGGAGGCATCTAGACTCGACCCTTAGTCAAGTGATTGGCGCCTCTAACGTCTAGTGATCCCGTAGGCTAAGGTAAGGTCATATTATATGTGTGCACCGTATGAAATCTATAACAACAAATAATCAACCCAAGTATGGCCTCTCGTTACCTCCGTGTAATGTAACGACTGGAATTAGTTATACAGTGCATGATTATGCGTGTTTTGAGCTAGTTCTTTCAAGTCAAATAAAATTAGGTCTTATTATTTAGTGATTAGCAAGGTCACAGACAATCAGTTCCTATCAAATCTACTATGCAACAATTAATATGTTATTATACTTTAAAGTAAATTCATTATTAATAAACAGTATCATACGCAAGCATAACCTAGCCCCACACAATATTCAATTATTAGTCATAATATATATTTAATAATTACAAACACAAGCAAGTATGGAATCATTAGGAAAAACTTACTTAGCCATAATCAACTCAGGGGTTGTAGTAGTCCAATGACAACTTAAGGTTAATGTCGAGATCACCTGAGAATAAGAAATATAGAAAATAGTAAGTTTAGGAATTTAAAGCTAAACTAGTATCGTAATTCATAACTGTTTACTTAACTTAGTTATTGGTTTACATGAAATCGTCGATTCGAGCTTTTTACCAAATCGTGTATGACATTTTTATTTAGCTTGGATCTTTATGAACTTATAGTCTATTTTAATCATTTTGAAACGTACTTTCTTGTAGATTGTAATTCGTAGTTTATAACTCATAGTTTGAACTATAATAAAAAAATCTCACAAAATTCATTATCTTAACATAAAATGTTATAAAATATCAATTTAGCCTTTTTTTTAGTATACTTACGATTTAATAATTACTTAGATTGTATAATTGGAAATTTTCTTATTTTAAGCCTATTTTACTATAATAACCTATTTTTACTTATTTTTGAGATTTTAGAGTTATTAAATTTAATTTTTCTACTTTATTATTTTTCTACTTAATTAATTAATTATTATTATTATTATTAATTACGAAAATTAATTAATTTATAATAAATGGTGATATGGTAGCACATGAAAGTGTCACATATCACCTTTGTAAATTTTTTTGAATTTTCCATTATTTTATATTTTGTGATATAATTATATATATGTATAAATACTTATGATTATATTTTATTAAATTTTTTAATTTACTTAATTATTAATTTTTTTCTCTAAACTTATGGTATTCTTTCATATATATATCTATATATTTATTAACTTAATATTATAGCATATTGTATATACTATTTAATTATACTTGTATTTTTACTTATATGTCACTATTCATATACATACGTTTATATGTATAATATACATTATATATTAAATTATTCTAACCTTATTTATACATTATGTGCAAGTATATTATACACTTATTTATAGTTTTATATACTTATGTACATATACAATTATATTATATATACATACATTTGTACAAAAATACAAAATACAATTAATAATATACATATATTTACCCATATTCAACACATCTAGCCCATTACATGTACTAATATATACAAAAATTCTATAAATTAAAAATACTAAGTATAAATATACATATGTATACTTATTATTATACACATACACATAAATATATATATATAGAAAATACAAAATAGATATATATACATATGTACACATATATACACGAAATTACAAAATACATGTATATACAAATCACATACTAATATAAATACTATGTGCATATACACTATATATATTCACACATACATACATAAATAATTAGGTAAATTACTAAATATATATATATACATGTATATAAATGAAATATTTAGTACGTATACATATATTATACGTGTGTACCTACATATATTATATATAAAAAATACTAAATGTACTTACATATATAATACACATGCATACATGTGTACATAATACATGTGTAGAAAAAATACGTACTATATGTATTGCTACTTATACCTACATACATATACCGTATATTATACATAATAATATATATATACACCTATATACATATGTATATACATAAATAAGTAAAACACCTAATACATATGTATATATCTATTCACGCATACATATATGTACATATAAATAAATAAATAAAATGCTTAGTATATACATAGTATAGAATACATATATGTACAAAATAAATAATTAACCTTCCTAAAATCCTTAGCAATTGAATCACTTGAATCCTTTTTATTTTTCCTCTTCTTCTTCTTCTTCTTCTTCTTCTTGTTTTCGGTTTGTGTGTGTGTGCTCCTGGTTTGTTAAATTTTCTTTTTGTTTTATTTGCTCATAAGGTTTCAGATAGTTAAAAAAGAAATGGAACAAAGAAATGAACTAAATAACAATGTTAAAGAAAAGAAACAAATTACATTAATTAAGACAAGACAAGTTAATCATTTCATTTGATATGTATACATGAAGCTAACACTTGGAAGATGAAAAAAAAAAAAGAAGTAAAAACACGTGGGCTGCTGGAGCAAAAGTGTAGCAGCAAGAAAAAAAATTTAGAAGGAAGAAAAGAAAAATAAAAAAATAAAAATAATTATATGTAATTTTTCCAAATGTAAAAATAATAAAAATAACATTCATAAATTAATTTTGGAATTTTAAAAAAATTTATCAATTTAATTGGTACCCGTTACAATTATAATTTTTACGAGTTATTTTAATGTTTTCGTTAAAAGTTTTACGCGATTGTACGATTCAGTCGATAATTGTAATCGACTACGATTATATCACCATTAAGTGATATTTATTCATTTCATAAGCTTAAAATTACAATTTTATGATTTCGATTAAGTTTAGGTTCGATTTTGAGTAGTTGCGCGTATATCGGATTTAGAGTTTTTGTACGCAATTTAGGTTTCAATCAATTTTCTAGTATTTTTATTATTGATACTATATTCGGTTTATCAATTTTAAAGAAAAATTTTATTTTATCTAGCTTTATTTACTTATAGTATCATTTAGGACACTCGAGTTTAATTTAAGGTTTAGACTACTGAATATATAGAGTTTACAGAAGACTATAAAGATTATAAAGAAAGTTTAGCTTATACTAGAAAAATTTTCAAAAATGCAATTGGTTTTATAACAAGTGCATGAATACAAGCATTAGATAAAGAAATAGTAGGAAGTGTAAATGTCACGACCCAAGGGGGCTAGTCGTGGCAGTCGCCGTATACCGTACAAAGGATTGTAGATTGAGTTCCCTTACAATCGACGACCTTTTTATACGATACATAAGGCTGCAACTACTACTAACTACCAAGAGTGCGCAAGCTTAAGCAATAGCATTTATGACAAATAATAATATAGAAAACATAACACATAATTTATGTGTATAAAAATTTACAGATATAGCGTTTGAAACATGTCTAAAGTCAGACTAATATAAAAATTACATATTCAACTCTATATTTAGTCAAAAGTACTTTCTGTCCTCAAACAGCTCCCACATTGATCCCGTAGAGAAAGCTAACATCAGGTATACGACGGTCTGACTCTACGAATAAGTCAGCCTGCAAGAGAAGTCTACGAGGGTATAAGCTTACTAGCTTAGTTAGATATTTTCCCTCAACCATACAGCAGTCAAGTTATACCATAGTTAAGTTCAACCAAATGAATGCATGAACAAGCAATGTGCCAAACAAATACATGCAGGTGACTAGGTACTGCATGTAACTTAGATTTAACGCCCTCCGAAGTCA
>JAMXBB010000008.1:66211565-66269598 GCA_024138015.1 Lumnitzera littorea
TATACTATATTACTTATACCCTATATTATATATATATTTATGTGTCTCATACTACTACTTATGGAAGTATGTTAATATATGTATATATGTACTATGCTATATGACTTTATATGTATATATATACTAAAGTAATTATACAAGAATACCCACATATATATAATTTCGGTATAAATCATACATGTGTACTATAGTATAAAATACATAATACTCATTATATGTATTCCGACAAATATATATAACACATCTACTCATGTATAATATACCTATATACATACATGTATACATATCTAATGTTATGCATACATACACTATTTAATTTATGTAGTAGTGTACATATACAATATTATATTTATAAGAAAATACTCTACAAATACTATCTTTATACATATGTATACTATATATAACATACATCTACAAATAAAATACTTACCTAGTCTTTTAATTTCTTCCTTTTCTTTTCTTCTTCTTTCCTTCTTCTTTTTCTTCCTTCTTCTCTCTTTTCTTCCTCTCTTTTTTATTCTCACAGTTTTACGTGCTGACTTTTCCAGAATGTGGTTTTCTTTTGTTTTTCCATATTTATATTACTTTCCTTTGCTCATGTGATGTTAGCTTCAATTTTAAACTAAGTTCACTTTTTATTAATTGAAATAAGACAAAAACATAACATTACGTGGCTACTTCTTTTGACTTTCAATTTGCTAACTTTTGTTCTTTCTTTTGGTTTTTACGTTTTGTGTAGGGGAAGGGGTTTGAATTTGGAAATGAAGAGAAGATTTGAGATAAATTGAAAATAATAGAGAAGGAAAATGAAATTTATTAACAATTATGTATAATTTTTCGAATCATATAAATTATAACGAATTTCCTTGTAGATTAGTTTTCAAAATTCTATGAAATTTTATCAATTTAACTGGTAGCCGTTACAATTATAATTTTTACAAGTTATTATGAAAATTTTATTACAATGTCATATAAATAGGCGATTTAGTTGAAAATTACATTCGACTATAATTTTATTGCTATTGTGTAATATTTAACTATTTTATAGGTTTACATTTATGATTTTAGGGTCTCGAGCAATTTTGAGCTCAGTTTCGATTAATGATGCATAAACTAGTTTTAGGATTTTAGTAAGCGATTTAGGATTTTGATAAATTCCGAAGGTTTTGTTATCGGTGTTATATTTGATTTATTAAACTTCATATTCTTTTATTATCATTCGCCTTATTGATTTATTGTACAATTTAAAACACTCGGACTCGAGTTAAAGTTCAACTACTATTTTTCCTAAGGTTTACAGTAAATACTTCAATAGCCTTAGTTATTAGATTACACTATAAATTAGAATATTTAGAAAAATTAATTAAATAAAAAAAAGGTACAATACTCTAAAGAAATAGAAGTGATAACTAAAAAATTAGAAGATTTTAATATAGGAAGTCAAAAAGAGAAAGGAAAGAAAACTTCAAAAACTTTAGGATCATTTATATTTCTAGTTCTACTTAGTTATAAAAAGAAGAATAACAAGTAGAATAGAAACTACACGTTTTATAGGAAGATCCAGAACAACAAGAGAGTAAGCTAGCAATAGCAGTAATAATTCTAATTTCTTAGGAAGAATTCTTGGTAGAAATAGTATAAGCAATAGAAAAGTAATTTTAGAAGACATAATAGATGTAGATAGATACATATGAATTTTTAATAATTAAGGAATAGATTTATTAGATCGAAGAGTTTTATATAGAATAATTAGATTAGAAAAATTGTAGGACTAGTTAGAGTAAATAGAGAAGAAGAAGTCTCAATAATATATCAACCCTTAGCCATTCCATTGATAACTAGATAGACTTATAATCAATTAGTGACAGCAAATTATAGATTAGTTCACTCGTTAGTAGTGACTACTACATAGATGTAACCTCACTATATTAATAAAAAATGAAATATTACAGCCTTTGTTACTATTGTTATGATGTGTATATGCATGTGTGTTATCTTCATTTTGTACTAGTGGTTTCTACAATTATTTGGAATAAGTTGACTATTATAACTAAATAATTGGAAATTGTTAATGAATTTCTCAGTCAAGTTAGACGTAGAAGACGGTAATTGGATGAGCAAGCTCAACCTACTCAGGAAAGAGAACAACATGTACAAGGAAGACCATCGAGAAGGCCTCGAGATAGAACATATGAGATTCCTGCAGCTATCCATACACAAAATGAATTGTTGAGGACATATTTAGCTCGGGAGCCAGTGCTACCTGTACAAGCACCACCTCCCGTAGTAAACTTGGAGATTTCTTTACCACCTCTACCACCACCAGCTGTACCAACAGGAGTGATGCCTCAAGTACCTATGGATCTTAGGCAACAGCGTAGTCTCTTACCAAAGTTTATATGGTGTAACAAATATTTTGAGGGTGTAGCTAGTAGACTTGATGAAGTAGAAGATTGGTTGCATTAGATTGAAAGATCATTTGAGGCATTCGAGATTGTACCATATCTCAAGCTTACCGATGGCACATACATGCTGAAGATGAGAACGCGAACTTAATGGGAATTGAAACAAAGGAATTTGAGAGGACCAATAACTTGGGAAGTTTTCAACATGAATTCCTAAAGTATTACTTTCTTGGAAGTTTAAGGCTGAAGTATAGTGAAGATTTGTTGGACATCACAAAAGGGATACGTACTGTGGAGTAGTACGAATAGAGTTTAATAGGTTATTGCAGTTTACACCACCTGAATATCAGATGAGTGATAGATTGAACATGCAAATCTTTTTTAGGGGATTTGATTCTGACATGAGAAGAAGGATTATGGAATTTGAGCCAAGAAATTTTGCTGATATGGTAGATAAAGCACGAGTGTTGAACAATGCAAAAAGGCAAAGTGAAGATGCAAGCAAACGTAAGTTAAGTGTATTTGGGAAGAGACCTTTTGAAGGGCTTGGTGGGAGTAGTAGTAACAAGATGAGGAGATTTGTAAGACCACCAGGAAAGTTTCAGAGAAAGACTAATGGACCACCAAAGTGCTAGAAGTGTAAAGGGACTCATTATCCTAGAGATTGTTCCCAGTTACAAGGGAAATGCTTTTATTGTAGTGAAAGCTCGCATCGGGTAACAGATTGCCCTAAAAAGAATGCAATTACTTGTTTCATCTACAACAAAGTTGGACATTATTCTACCACTTATCTACAACGCACAGCTGCAAATGCTCAGGTTACCAAACCACCACCAACTTTTGGACGTCCTACTATTGGAAGAGTGATTGGAAGACCAAATGTGGGAACCATACATCCAGGTGCAGCAAATGCCGCTAGAGTATACAATTTGGAAGGTAATTGAAGTTATGAGGACTACTTAGAAGAAGATTTAGAAGTACTCGATGGGACCAAAGAATTTGTGGATTATGAGCTGATAGCTGGTATGTATCCAAAATTCTCGTTGTTAAATTGCTTTAGTTATTATGAATAGTATATGAAGCATTGAATAATAATAAGTAAATAGAAGTGATAAATGAAAACTTATAAAGCTATAACATGAGAATAAGACTTAAGAATTTTGTGATTCAAGAAATATCGACATAGTCGAACATTCAGTTTATACCTTATTTGATATAAGAGCTACACATTCTTTTATAGCTTCAAGAGTAGTAAAGCAAATGGGATTAGTGGCAACTGTTACAGACTCGAGTTTGGGAGTGAGAACTCCTATGAGAAGTGTAGCAATTACAAGAGAAATGGTGAAAGAATGTCCTTTGAAAATCCAAAACTTTGATAGTAAAGTAGATATGATCATTCTAGATATAGATAAGTATGATGCCATATTAGGAATGAATTGGATGGCAAATGTGAAAGCTACTGTTGACTGTAAAGAAAAGAAAGTATTGTTTGAAGCTTCAGGAGGAAATAGAGCTATATTTCAAGGGAATTATGCAGCAGCAAGAGTATAAGAGCTAAGTGCTCTAGAATTGATTATGGACATTAGTTGGTTGAATGCTTTGGATATTGATTCTAAAAAGTCAAATGTAGAAGAAATTTTAGTGGTGAATGAATTTTCTGATGTATTTCGAGATGAATTACCTGGATTACCACCAAAAAGAGAGATCGACTTCGTTATTGATTTTATTCCAGGAACTGAGCCAATATCTAAAGCTTCATATAGAATGGCTCCAATTGAGTTACAAGAATTGAAAAAGCAATTACAAGAGTTATTGGATCAAGGCTTTATAAGGCCAAGTGTTTCACCATAAGGAGCACCGGTATTATTTGTCAAGAAGAAGGATGGATCACTTAGGCTTTGTATTGATTACAGAGAGTTGCATAAGGTAACCATTAAGAATAAATATCCACTTTCGAGGATTAATGATTTGTTTGATCAATTGCAAGGTACAAGTGTCTTTTCTAGGATTGACTTAAGGTCAGGCTATCATCAACTAAGAATTAAGTTGGAAGATGTTTCGAAGACGGTGTTTCGGACGAGATATGGTCATTATGAATTTATGGTGATGCCTTTTGGTCTCACGAATGCTCCTACCGCATTCATGGGTTCTTCGATGATATTCTGGTATATTTTGCTACATCTGAGCAGCATGAAGAACATTTGAGAGTGGTGTTGCAGACTTTGTAAGAACACAAGTTATATGCAAAGTTGTCTAAGTGTAATTTTTGGTTGAAGGAAATATCTTTTCTTGGACATGTCATAACAGGGGATGGTCTATCAGTTGATCTCGAAAAGATTAAGGCTAGAGTAGAATGGAAAAGACCAAAGACTATTACTGAGATTCAAAGCTTTCTTAGACTGGTTGGATATTATAGGAAGTTTGTTAAGGACTTCTTAAGGATTTCAAGACCACTCACCCGATTGACACAGAAGAATGTAAAATTTGAATGGGGTGAAAAACAAGAAAAGAGTTTCCAAAAGTTGAAGAAGAGGTTAGTGTTTGCCCCGATCTTTGTATTGCCAAATGATAAAGAGCCTTTCACTGTATATAATGATGCTTCTAAAAACGGATTGGGATGTATACTTATGTAAAGCGGAAAGGTAATTGCATATGCTTCAAGATAGTTGAGACCACATGAGCAAAATTATGTAGCTCATGATTTGGAACTTGCGGTTGTGGTGTTTGCCTTAAATTTGTGGCGACACTATCTATATGGACAGAGATGTGAAATTTTTACTGATCATAAGAGTCTTAAGTATTTGTTTACCCAGAAGGAGTTGAATATGAGACAAAGAAGATGGCTTGAGTTGATCAAAGACTATGATTTGGGAATTAACTATTGCCCAGGTAGAGTAAATGCAGTTGATAAAGCCTTAAGTAAGAAGAATTATGGTGAAGTTGCTTCTCTTTTGACTAATCAAAGAGAGCTAATTAAAGATTTTGAAAGATCAAATTTGGAATTTTCATGGCATGAAGAGAATATTGAATTATCAAATTTAGTGATAGAGCCAACGTTGATGCAAAGAATTAGAAGTGTTCAGCAAGGTGATACGGTACTGAATCGAATCAAAGAAGAAATGGGAAGTAGGAAATACACAGATTTCGGAATAGATGAACATGATACACTTTGCATAAATAACCGATTGTGTGTACTTGATGATGAGGAGCTCCAAAAATAAATTTTAAGTGAACATTATTCAAGCTATACTGTACATCTAGGATGAACGAAGATGTACCAAGATTTGAAAAAGAATTTTTGGTGGAATGGAATGAAACAAGATGTGGCCGATTTTGTGCTTAAGTGTGAAACTTGTCAAAGAGTAAAAGCTAAACATCAACGACCAGGGGATTACTACAACCCTTATCTGTTCCAAAGTGGAAATGGGATCAGATATCTATGAATTTTGTGAGTGGCTTACCAAGAACAGCTACTGGTTTTGATGCGATTTGGGTAATCGTTAATCGACTTACCAAATCAGCTCACTTTTTGCCAATTAATAAGACTTTTTCTCTGGAGAAATTGGCGAGAATATATATAAGGGAGATAGTAAGACTACATGGTGTTCTAGCAAGAATTGTATCGGATAGAGATCTTAGATTTGTATCAAAGTTTTAGGGAAGTTTATAGAAAGTGATGGGAATGAAGCTACAGTTCAGCATAGCATATCACCCTCAAACTGATGGATAGATTGAGAGGACTATTCAGACTTTGGAAGATATGCTAAGGGCATGTATTATAGAGTTTAAAGGAAGTTGAGATGCTGATTTGCCTTTGGCCGAGTTCGCTTATACTAACAGTTATCACTCAACCATACAGATGCCACCTTATGAAGCTTTATATGGGAGAAAGTGTCGATCTCCATTATTCTAGGATGATATAGAAAAAGCTGTAATAGGTCCCGATCTGATTTAGGAAACAGCGGATAAAATCATGGTGATCAAACAGAAGATGAAAGAATCTTAAGATAGACAAAAGAGCTGGGCTGATTTGAAGAGAAGAGAATTCAAATTCCAAGTGGGAGAACATGTATATTTAAGAGTAAAACTGATCAAAAGTATTCATCGTGCTAAAGCCCAAGGGAAACTAAGTCTAAGATATATAGGCCCAATTGAGATTTTAGAACGAGTTAGGGATCTAGCTTATCGATTAGCATTGCCACCTAATCTGTCGAGAATTCACAATGTTTTCTATGTGTCAGTTTTGAGGAAACATGTTCCCTATCCCGATCGTATCATTTAGTTGGAACCAATAAGATTGCAAGAAAACTTGACATACGAAGAGCACCCACTAAAGATTATGGATAGTAAAGTACATCAATTGAGGAATAAACAGATTTGTTAGTTCAAGGTATTATGGAGAAACCATGAACGAGAATCAGCAACTTAGGAAGCGAAAGATGAAGTAAAGAAGCGGTATCCGCACATATTCATAGAACCAAGTATGCATCTCAAGTTTTGAGGACAACTTATTTGAAGGGGGGAAGAATGTAAACCCTAAAAAATCGATAGTCCGAACCCTAATTTAAGTCTAAGTGTCCTAAATTGTGTAATGAGTTGATAAGGCTAGTAACAATAAAAGATTATGAAACTTAATAAATCGAATATAACACCGATAATAAAACCCTAAAAATTAATCAAAACCCTAAATCGCGTACTAAAACCTTAAATTTGATTTATGCACCATTAATCAAAATTGAACCTGAATTTGATTGAAACTTTGAAACTATAACTATAAGCCTATAAAATAGTTAAATATTACTCAATAGTGATATAATTATAGTCAATTGCAATTATCGACTAAATCTCTTAATTACGTAAAATTTTAACGAAATTATTACAATAACTTGTAAAAATTATAATTGTAACGGGTACCAATTAAATTGATAAATTTTCACAAATTTTCAAAATTAGTTTATGATGAGTATTGTTATAAGTTGTATGTTTAGAAAAATTATATATATTTATTTTCTTCCTTTTTCTTTCTTTCTTCCTTTTTCTTTCTTTCTTTCTTTTTCTCTTTTCTTTCTTTTCTTCTTTCCTTCTTGTTGCCATGCCCTAGAACCGAAAGAAAAAAATCAAATTCAGCAGCCCATGTGATAAAATAAAATACCAAGTGTTGAGTTATTAAAAAGAGAAAAAATTAGTAATGATTAGCTTGTCTTATCTTCATTAATGTAAAGATTAGGTTACTTGTTTTTTTTTTATTTTATTTTGTTGATCACGTAAACATAAAAGGAGAAAAGAAATCTAGAAAAAAAAAAAAGAAATCAAATCGAAAGAAGAAAGAAAAATTATGGAAGTTACAAACACCAAACTGTGAAAAACTAAGAAGAAAGAAGAAACAAGAAGAAGAAGAAGGAGGAAAAGAAGAAGAAAAATCAAAGATAATTAGGTAAGTTAAATTATTTTAGTAAGTATATATGTATATTATAGGGTATGTACATGTATATATATATATATATATATATTAAGTATTTGTATTGTATTTTATTAAATATTTCATTACCTATACATNTACAGTACAGGAAAGTTCTCACCAAGCAATCCAAGAGTATAGCAACTATGGGCCGACCTCACTGGAAGGGTAGCTAAGCACAATAAGACTCCTAAGCAT
Source organism: Lumnitzera littorea (assembly GCA_024138015.1). NCBI lineage: Eukaryota > Viridiplantae > Streptophyta > Magnoliopsida > Myrtales > Combretaceae > Lumnitzera > Lumnitzera littorea. Next base: position 66,219,627 of record JAMXBB010000008.1, read on the forward strand.
CCACCCTAGCTTAGACACTAGATTGCTAACTGGCCCTTACTTAAGCCTACAAATAGCTCAGATGACTACATGTTGACCACTTATTAAATGCACAATTATAATTTGTAAATGTTTTTCTTATTTTAATTTTAGGCCATTCTTTAAGGTTTAAGGCCTTGTATATTATTTATAGTTTTGCTACTAGGGTTTTAGGACTTGCTATAAATAGCAATAATTGTAATTATCAAGCGCAGTAAAGAGTATTTAGATAGAGAATTTACACTTGAACGTTCCTTCTAGAAGCAAAGACATTCTTGAGCCCCTTTGAGCTGGCTTTTTGGATCGTTTAGTGTGCTTTACTCCTTAATCTCTTGTGTTCTTATCAATCTTGCCCTTAAGATTTTGGTTAACCCTTCATTTGAGCAAGTTAGTTAATCACATCTAACCTCTCATTTGAAACCTCAAGCAACATTTAGCGTTTGTGAGTTGAATTGAACCTTATTTTGTGCTCAAACCCCCTAATTGTGTTTGTGCCTTGGTGCGTGATATCCATACACATTCACTATCAAAACCTCCTTCTCACTCCCTGTTCTACATATTCCCTTGAACCCAAATACCCAATCTTGGTTTGAGTCCCGCTGCGTCCATATGCATCACATATCCTCTTAGCTCTATGAACTAAGACTAGATAAAATACAACACATTACCAAGCACACTACATATATCACAACTCAAATATATATGTATTCTCAAAACAAATAAACCAAGTCCAATCACGTCAATACCGATGATATGTACCATGCTCATGTACATAACATGTAGTAGTACTAGTATCCTAGATCCACTTAGTCCACTTCCAGTAGTTAATATCACTGCGTATTTGGATGCAAAGTCTAAGAACCTAGATGGCAATAGAGAGCTGCTTGGGAGTAGGAACCATAACCCTAGTTTTATTAATTAGACCACAAGGAGTGGTCAGATTGCTCAAGTAAATATGATTCTATATGCTTAAAAAAGAAAAAAGAAAAACAGCTTTCTAAACCAAGTTCCTTGTTTATAAAACCACAATTTTACATAACCTGACCCGTAGGTCCTTTTCATGCTGTACCATGCCATGAATGCAACAAGTAATATAATAACCAAGTATTAAGCATGAATCTCAAGTTCCATATAAAAAATAACTCAATTATCCTAGATCCAACTTTGTATCCAAACTTTACAATTCAACCCTTCATACAAGATTCACTTAGGTGAACACTCAGAAGGGCAGATCAATTTCCAAGTTGTCCAAGTAGTAAGAAGCCTCAACAAATCAATCATACATGAAGAAACACTTCATTCAATCAATACATGTTCAACAAATAATATATCCAATCAATCAACCACACAGTTTTAGTTTATGACATAATTGACTTTAAGTTAAGTAGACATAGGTCTACTTGCACAAAAATAAAAATATCTACTTACTAAGTATTGATAGTAACGCAAATCTTAGGTTTCATGGCATGGTCCTTCTTCACCTATCACACCTAAGAAGATATACACAATCCCCAAGTTAACTACAAATTGAAACCAAATCCTTATAAGCTTATGTTAGCTTATTCTTCAATCTCACGTTTCTAAACTTCGTTTCACTGTATCTTATTTATTTTTTTATCCAATTTCAATAAACTTTATATCATCACTATCACTATTTCAAGACAATTAAGATATCATAAGGAATAAGACTAATTAATAGGTGCATAAGCCTAAAAGTTTCCTTTCTTGCTACTAACTTGATTGTACGTTTTCATACCTTTGAAATGGACCTAAATAAGCCTCAATTCTGAACTAAAAATCCTAAAATTCATACTTCCCAAAACTTAACAACCCATAAATGCTAATCTTACATTATATTGAAAAATATCCTCATAGTACTATTTATTATTTTACATATTAGGCTAATAACTAGGTTTATATTAGGAAAATATACAATAAATAGTACACAAGCTCGATTAATTCCATGAAAAATACTATGAACTCACAAAAAATATACAGTTTAATACTAACCATCAATTACCCTCAACTAATTTATTGCTTAATTTTACAAAAAAAATAGTGTTTTTAGCTCAAAATTAACAAAACTTCTTGTTACCATAATTAAATATATATATATATATATTAAGTATATTATATACCAACATTCATGTAGAAAGAACATTATCTAATATTTCTAAAAATTAATTGAATTTTCACCCAAACAAAGCATTTTCTTAATGGCCCTATATTTTTTTTATTTATTTAATTAAAATAAAATTACCACATTAATCTACACCTAAAATAACCCCATAAAACATTTTTCCAAATTTAATTAACCTGATTTGAGATTTTAAAAAGATTAGATAATTTATAAGCGAATATTTGATTCACCTGAATCAGTGACCTCTAACCACTTAGCCTTCTTAGAACAAGTCCCCTCACTGTAGACATTCAAACCCTGAAGTGGCTTCAAGTTAGGTTGTGAGATGCTATGTGAACTACACATGACCAAATCCATGCTTTGTCTTTGTTCTGCTTTTCTAATTTTTTCTAGATTTTTTCCTAATTTTTCTTGAGGGATTTTCTTATGTTCTTAAACATCTAAAATAGTAAAATGAAGGCTTATGGGTGTATTTATAAGCCTTAGGTCGGTTGTATGAGAAAAAGTGGGTGCCAAGTATCTATTTTATACTTTTCCATCTTGTACACTTATTGCTAGGTGTCACTCTCTCACTATCCAAATGATGACTCATCTTTTAAAGCTACTCCCAAGCTGCTACATCATGCTTTAATAGGTTTGATGACTCATCAAGTCACTTTTTAAATAATTATAACCATTTTTTGTTTTATTTTACTATATATTTATATTAATATATATCATATTTAATAAATATAATGTATATTGTATATAAGTACACCAATATTATATATAATTTCATTTATTTATTATTTTTATAAGTTAAATAACTTATCTTTAAAACCTCGTCAAGTTTCGAAGCTTAAAGCTCAAATCTCAAGTTTTCGATAAATATCTACTAACAAATTTATGTTTTTTATCAAATCAAACATTTTATATAGCGTATTTTGAGAAATTAGCTTTAATGGGTTAATTATTATAACTTTTCTAATCTTATTGTGAAATTTGAACTAAAACGTATAAGGTTACCCAATGCCCTAAATTTAAGGCTCAGAACCTTAGGTACTACAAGAATGTAAATTCTTCTTATGATCTTCTTATGACTATCAACATCTCTACTACAAATAACAATGTCATCAAAATAAACTAGAGGGCATAATTGTCTCATTATGAATCATCAAGATGTAGGATACAATACTTGTACTTGACTCTAGGCAATCAACATACATCCTCAACCAGCCATCCTTCTTAAGAGCAAGTAATGTTGGTATAACATAGACTCATGCTTTTCCTAACATACCCCATGGCAATTAGCTCCTATAGTTACAAATCTTTAACTTATTCAGGATTCATTCTATGAGTTTTGTTTAGTAAAACTACTCCCAACATAAGATCAATATTGAGTTGGATACCTTGCATATGAGGTAAGCCTATGGTAACTCCTCTAAAAGGGCATCTTCAAATTCTTGTAACAACTTCTAAACATATTTTGGAACTAACAATAAACATTTTAATTCATAATTTGCCTAACATATAGCATGTATATAAGGCCTCTGAATTTTGTGTTGTTCAAACCTCTCCTTAGGTCATCAATAGTGACTCTTTCCTTCATTTAGCCAATATCATCTATGTATTTCTAACCCTTGATTGATTCATCTTCTTACCATCCTTACTAAAGGCATAAGTATTTTCACATCCATCATGTACTACTTTTGATTAAGTAACCAAGCCTACCCAACAAAATAGGAGAAGCACTCAAAAGAATAATATTACACTCAACTTCATCATTATAATGGCTAGGAATGTATATAAGAACTCTTACCCTCTTAATGACATACATAGCTCTCTTATCACTAAGCTAATGGAGTTCACGAGGGTTTAGATGGTTAGAAGTAGTTGGCTTCAATTTCTCAACTAAGTTATAATAGCTACATTAGTGTAACATCAACAATCAACAATCGTGGGATGCATTTATCCCCCAATCTGATAATTAATATAGAACAAATTCTCTCTCTACTTTACCTTTGGCTCTTACTCTAAGCTCAAACTTCTTCTAACTACCAAATACATAACATCACCTTTAGCTCCCTTTGCTCCATCTTCTTCTACATCATATTATTTCAATACCTCATTAGCATCATTTTCTTTACTTTCTCTACTATCCTTACTATCCACTTCACCTCCTTCTCTCATCACTGTCATTCTTCTATTTGGACATTGTGCAACTATATACCTATACCTGAGACATTTACTCAATTGACTACTTTACTTCCCTACCAATTTCTAATCACCTCCTCAAGCTTTTGAATTAGAGGAAGCCTTACTACTAATAGGTTCTTTCTTTTTACCTTACCTTTTCTTAAGCTTATTTTCCTCACTACTCCTCCTATACTTGCTAGAATACTAGACTTCAAAACAAAGGGTACTCTGTATGGGTTTTTAATCAACCGTCTCTCTACCTTAATAGCCTATTGTATGGCTTCCTATAAGGTATCAACTTCTAAAGCTCCACTATGTTCATAATATTATATTTTAGCCCTTTTATAACATAAGATATGGAGCGTTCCTTATGCTCCACAACATTACATTTGATCATTAGATTCTTGAGCTCCTTCATGTACCCTTCTAAATTATGACCACCTTACCTTAAGGTTTGCAATTTTGTATACATCTCTACTTATAATAGTTAGGTTAAAGATGTCAACACATGAGGCATTTCATCTCATCCCGAGTTTCTACCTCTCCTTCTACTTTGCTTAACCTCTACACCTTCATATTTTTCTATCAAAAGGCAGCATATCTATGTAACACCAGTATGGCCAAACTAACTTTCTCCTCTTCATCATAATTATGACAATCAAATATTTTCCCTACTTTGTGCTTCCAATCAAAATACACCTCTAAAGCTTCATGCCCCTTAAAGGATGGAATTATCATCTCAACATTCTCGATGCCTCCAATTCGTTTATTTCCTCCATGATTTCTTTCAACTTCTAAATTATATCCATCACTTTCTTCATGTTCTTCAACTACTCTCATGGATTAACAGCCTTGCATCACTTTATAAGCTTCTAAGTTATCCAACCTCACAATAATGGCAATAATGGAATTTTCTAACTCTCATAAGGCATTCTCTAGTGTAATTTTTAGAATATTATTCATTCTCCTTTGGCCATTACTAGCACCAAACATGTTTATCATCTCCAAATTTCCATATGATTAATATTCACATTCACTCTTTCATCAACTTCAATCAAAACTCACACTACACCAAAACCAACCACTCCCTTTGTTAAGCCTTCACTTTGATACCAAATATTATGTGCCTAAAATTGCAAGATCACAAAGAAACACAATTAGGATCTCTCTATAGATGCGCATAAGATCGCTTAATCACTAAATAATGTAAGAACAAGAGATTATAGGTTAGATCTAAGGAGAATTCAGCTACTAGATCATAAATAAACAAGTATTTGTGAGTTTTTGAATTAAGTTACAATGAACATTAAAGTAAATGATATGAACAATCCCTTCAATGGATATGAAATACCTAAGGTAGATCAAACTGCATTCAAACTACTTGATATGATGCATAAGTAGGCAGTATGGTTTGCTCAACATGGTCTCTCTTGAGTGGAAAATACTGAATAAGGAAAAAGAACTCATGTAATATTAAAGAGAAAAGACAATATGATTCACTAACTTCTTTTTTGTAGTGCTACAATGTCTATTTATACTAATGTGCATATAGAATGTGAAATAACTGTAGTAGAAACTGTATCTTCACCTAAATAAGAAATATCTATATAAGAAAGTAAATAACCTGCACTAAGAAGAGAAAAATCGCATAATATCTTCAGCATGTTCCTTGATCATGTTTCCATAATCTTTAGTGTAATAAATGTAACTTCCTTAACTACTACAAATAATATGCTCTTTCAAATCTTCTTCTTGGTGCCTTCTTTACATAAGTTTAGACCTCATATAGCTTCTGAAATTATCTCATTAAAACTGATAACTGTATCAGAACCTCCTTTAGTCCTCTCAATTTCTAACCGAATCATACCCCTACCAAAGAAAATGTTAAGAACTAGGAGGTCTTCCATTATTTTTGCTTCTCTTCCAAAATAGATCCCTTCAAAATCTCATCTACTAAATCATTCAATACTTTGGCCCTAAATCTAATTATCGGTCCTTGTAAGTAAACAATTCAATTTAGAACTAAATTCTATCACCTCATTCGAGGTTTAAACTTCTATAGCTCAACTACACTCAAAATCTCAAGCTTTAGCCCTACTATAAATCTCACTATGGTTTGCTCTTTAGGCTTTATGACCTCACAATAGATAAAGATCATTTCAAGTTTGTATTTTTGACCCTCTACATGAAATCCTCCTTGCCAAAGGGACTTTTATTTTTTCACAAATATTTCTTGTTTATAATAGACAAGGATTAATCTCTAATGTAATTGGATTTCATCTCTCGTTAATTACTAACCTTCCCCTCTCCTCATGTCTCTTCTAAATCAATATATTCTTCTACTAAGTGGAGTATAACTAGAAAATTCTAGTTTAGTCAAGTTGACTTTCATTTCATCATCAAAATCACATCACTCAAAGAATTCCTTTACCTTATGTTCCTAGTCAAGATAAGTCTATGCCAATTCATTACCCTCAAAATGTGAAATTTTCAATTCTACGATCTTCGTTCCTCAAGCTAGCTTATTACACCCTTAGTACATGTGTACATTAACATTATCATCTTTTCCCTCTTTAACATTGTCTACATCACCCTATACATTCCCACATGCTCTGTCTTAACATGCCTTCACAGCACTCTCTCATATATTCATACTATTAGCCAAATCTCTCAATATCTACTTAGTAGTTACTTCTAATGCAATAATAACTCTCCTTCTCCCATTATTACTATTGGTCAATAGAACATCATAGACTAAGCCACTAAAGGAAATCTCTTCAAACATGATGAATAGGGTTTACACTATTTTCTAGAAAATAAATAGGAAATTTTTCAAAAATTCCCCTCTTTGTAACAAATCATCAAATACCCAGTATACAACAAGAATGATCTACTATACTCTATTCTTTCCATGTGACAACTACTCACACATACCACCCAATTGCCATGTCTCAAGTCTATACCTTATAAAACTTGATTGTCATGATTGAAAGCATACTTTAATACTAATAACATGAGGTGCTGCGATCAATAAGCATCAAAATACAATCAAAGATTGCATAATTAAGATTTTATGCTTTTAAGGTTTTGTGTTTAGGTTAGATATGAACATCTTTCTAAAAGATATTACATACCAGAAGAAACAAAACTATGCTTAAGAAGACAGCATGATACATTAATTAGATAAATGGTCACTTTGCCACAAATCTAGAAGATTTGTTAAGAATTAGGGTTTGACGAGAAAGGCTCAGTCTTGAATATTATTAGTTGTGATGTAATGTCATGTAGTAAGATAAACCCTTATATCTTCATAATCAAGGGTATAATAGAAATTAAATAAATAAAAGTGTAAATAAGTAAAGCAATTTGAAATACTATAAAAGGCATAAAAAAAAAGAGTCCAGAAAATGCAGGAAAGGCCAAAACTATACTTTTGATCTTTGCCTTTCTACAACGAATGGTTTAAAACTTCTATTAAGAATCTAGATCCTTTAAGGTCATAGAATAAAGGACTTTGTTTGCTAAAAGCTTTGGAACTTATGGAAAAAGTCTATGCCTTTTGACAAACTCAATATGTAGTCTTTTGTTTGCTTGAAGTGTAGACATATCATATGTATAAGATCTTACTTAAAGAAAACCACTCCTAGTTTCTTTCAAATCCAAACTAACACTATCGAGCACTAAATGACTCAAAATGAACCTAATACGTCTCAATAAAGGTCCTCTAACCATCACTCGCCATACTAGTTAATATCTTCCAAGTCAAATTTTGTAGAACCTTGCTCTAACTCAATTTGTAAGCCCATCAAACTCGTGACTCTAATAATATTTACTCAAGATAACATGTAGATTTTCAACTAAGTTAGAGTAGAATTATTAAGCAACAAAATGGTGAGACATGAATTAAGTATTGTGGTTTTAGTATGTAAAAGTTAAGTGATAATGGTACTATTATTGATAAAAATGGATGTCCAATAACTCTTCATGATTGTATAAATAATTCTCAAACAAGAGGTAGAATGTATATATAGGAAAATTTCTCTTTATTAGTATAAGCTGAATAGTATTCTTATTATATGTGTAGCTATAGGATCAATATAATTAAGCCTAATTTTGAGATGTTCTAAAGAATAGTGGATTTTCATGCTTACAATATGGTTTGTTCGAGTTGGCTTGCAAACTCCTTCCTTTCTCAGCAAACCTCAATTGTTAATCAAAATCCCTTATGGACTCCTAAACTTAAACACTATATATATGGATACCTTATGCTCATCAAATCATACTTAAAGCCTATATTTACCATTGGCATATTACACATGTTGTCTTGATAAATGATTACAAATCTCTTTGTAGGTCCAAAAGTAACCAAGATGGGGGGTGGATTAGTTACAATAAAACTTTGAATTTTTTCAAAAAACAAGATTAAAAATATCCCCTTTGATTACATAAGCAAGATTAAGTGTGAAACAATATATGATCCAAAATAAAATACGAAGTAAAGAGAGAATATGGATGAGAAGATTAAGCAAGAAATTTACAATACTTTGGCCTTATACTTATTGTACTCTTTTAGCTCCACTACTAGGAACCCGGTAATCCTAATCAGTGTCGTTCAACTATCTACATTTCACTATCTTTAATAAGAGAGAAACATCTACAAGCTTTTTTGCTTTGTTTCACTAAGCTACTCTTGCCTACATATAGATTTACGGAAATTTGATTCTCTCTTTCACAAAGCCTATCACTTAAACAATTATGTTTGCAAAATCTATGAGGATAGAAAACAAAGATCCTCCCAAATAAAGTACACAATGAAATTAGAATATGAAGGTAGACTAGACAGTGTTGTTTTTGAATTAGATTTTGAATATGATTCTACATTCTTTCATTTATCAAGCTTTTCAAAAATGAATGTAGCTCTAATCTGGTGATCTCTATTTTGAAAAGTTTGAACTTCTTTTCTTTTATAACTTTTAGTGCAACATCCCCATTTTTCTTTTTTTTTTTTTGAATTTTTGGATAACTCTTGAAAGCTTTAAAAAAATCTTGACTTAGCCATTGATGGATGTGATCCATTAAAATGTACAAGCCAAATCATACTCTTAGTTGAATTTGATTTGAACGTTGTACTACTACTCTTTTATTTGATAAAGTTTGCAAGTATCCTCGAACAATTGCTCTGTTTTCTTCTCATAATTCTCTAATATGACTTATGAAAATTGAATCCTTTTGAAAATAAATATCTCCTAAAAATTAAGAGTAAATCTTAATGCTTGATACTTTTGAATTCAAAACTTAGAGCTTCTAAAATATTGCTGCTTTGCCTTGCTCGTGAATATTCAAACAAATTTGATATATTTGAGTAAATAAGCTTCAAAAACATATGTATAATAGCTTCTTTGGATTTGATAAAAATCTACATCAACAAGATAGGATTCATCCTTATCTTATCATATCTTCATGTATGTGTTTTTATCCATTCTTGTTTTAAATTCAAATAAAGATCTAATTTGAATTCCTTAAAATTCTCTTCATATTTTGATAGTAATCCTTCAATAATGTTGTGAAAACTCTAACAAAAATGTCTTCAATAAAATCTTCCCACTATTATGAGATATCATATCCAATTAAGCTTATCCTTAAAAATAAATATTTTAATTCTAAGTTAATCCCCATGGATTGAATTAACCAACTTTATGCAACATGTTGGATACATTACCCAAATATATCCAACTAATAAGCTGGGCCTTCAAATGCCTATAAACCTAAAATACTTCTTAAAATATTCAGCTCTATAACTTCTAATACTATACTTAAGGTTCTAAATTTATCTCTAAATTTGGTTTTGATTTTCAAAATCAATACTAAGACAAAGTTCTTACCTCTTGCTCATTTACTTGTACACTTAATAAACTTGTTAGATATATTTACTCTTTTTGTTATCATCAAAACATTTAGGAAAGAACTCAACATATTCCAAGAGTGGTTATTTACCATTTTTCCTATACTTACCACTGGTTTTGATCCTCTCACAAGGGGATTAGATTATAACATTTGGTGTGAAGATTGTATGAGAGTTCAAACTATACTACACTTCCTCTCCATCACTTGTTACATCGATATAGTAGCTTGTTGATCTAACGTGTTACCCTTATTTAATTCATCACCATTTTGTCCATTGGTGCTAAGAACTGTTTGAAGTGCAAGTATCTTCCTTATTAGGTGAAGCATAATATCTACATAGCATGCATGTAATGTGTATAGGCGAATGCTTAGATCTATATTTCTAAATATTTAGAATAAATCATTCACAAAAAGTACGCAAAAATAATTTCATATTTTATAAGGAAAATGTCATTGGCAATTTCTATCGTTAGTGCTTATGAGCAATTATCACTAGTTACTTTAATACTCATCACCATCAATCCACCTAATAGTAATTTTAGGTATCTATTTGACATTAGTGAATTTTCTAACAAGGGCTTCATGTATGATTTCAATAAAACGAAGATTTGAATGGGAGGAGAAGATTAAGGAAGGTAAAAACTAGGTTTCTAAGTTTGTTAGGGTAATTTAAATGATTAATCTAAGTATGATAATATTTTAAGTTAAAATGTTGGCATTTGAATCTATTAGTCCCATATAAAATATCAAGAGGGGGGTAGGTAGTAAGGGAGTGGGGGATGAATTGATATATTTAAACTTTTGAAAACTTTTTCGATATAATAAAATGACCCCTCTTAACAACTTATAATGGTGAACGATAATATTTTAATAATTCAACATGCAACAATTAATAAAGCAAATTAAAAGAGTAAGGAAGGAAATTATTAGGTAAAGATTTTATAGAGTTTCAGCCTTCTACCTATTCCTCTTTTCCAGCTCTACTATTGGGGACCCAGTCTATTTCATTGGCACCATTCCATTTGATCCACTAAATCAAATCACAAAGATATTACAAGTACTCATCGCACATGGACTTTATAACACTTTACTCTACCTATCTAGCCTCTATACAATCTAAACTAATACAGATCTACAGAGTAGAAATATACTTATCTCAATACGTAAATAACAAATAATAATTACAAATTACAAGTGAGAACAAAATTATAAATCTCAATTAATTTAGCTCTCAAAGAAAAATAAAGATTATTATATAATTTGTTTCGGTAGAACTTTCTAAAGAAGTATCTGAAAAACTTTCAAAAGGTACAATTTGATCTCGATTTTTTTGTTTTTGGAGAGATTTTTCTAAAGTGTTATGTATACATTTTGAATCCTTTCTCTTGTAAATAGAAATCTTTCAATGACTAATTTGTTGAAGATTATCTTTATTTTCATGTTTATCCAACCATTAGATTGTTAAAGATAATCATTGGATATTTTTTAAAGGATCTCAGTCATTTGAATTTCAAAACCAGCTCTCCTTATCTTGCTTCAATCAATAACCACCAAATAAGCTTCTAATTTGAATTTGACGAAGAGATACGCTTTATTAGCAACTTCCAAATAAGCATTATATTGAAAATTTTGAAACTCCGCAAAATCCAAATCAATCTTATCCTTGTCCATTCTTATGCATATCTTAATTTATCCAAATATATTTTCACTTTAAAAAATCCCCATGGATCTTGATACCATCTTAAGTGAAATAGGATTAAGTGCATTTCTCTAATACACTCAATCTAGTAGAGCTAGGCCTTAATTAATTTAAATCTAATTTAAATTTATTTTCAACGTCATTCTTCTAAACTTACTTTCTAAACAACCCTCTGAAGAGTATCAGTCTTATTTTTTCTAAAGTCTCTAAACAAGTTTCTGAAGTGCTATACCAATTGTTCTTATAAAAGCTTCTAAAACACTTTCTGAAGATTTTCATACCAGTCTCCTTTTCAGTCAATTCAAACCTTTTGAATAAGTTTCTGAATGCACCTCAATTTGCAATTTTAAACTTACTAAATGCCTGTACACTTGTTAATTCATTAGTGTTCTTCTTCTTTTTTGTTATCATCAAAATCCATGAGGGATATCTAACGTTCTCCTCCTTTTTTGTGATGACAAAACATACATACATCCAAAAACATGTAACATTTCAATGTCCAACATAAACAATAAGAAAGAAACATTATTCAAAAATAATAATATACTATTCAAACTATTTTGCTGTCATGTTTCCTTGATTATGTTTAACACTTAATTGTTTTTGGCCTTTCTCCCTTTTTTTGTTATCATTAGAAAACAACCATATATCTTTATAACAAAATTATCGAAAAACTTTACTCCCCCTTTTTTTTGTGAGAAGATAACCAGTTTTTATAAAGGAAAAATAGATGATAAGACTTCTCCCCCTTAATAAAATAGATCCAAGCCATGTTTTTCTTAAAAAGAAACAAATTTCAACATCTTTCTTTCTCTCCTTATAAAAACATCTTTTTGAAATAGAGCTCCCCCTCAAAATGGTACCAATTATTTATTATCAATAATGAAGTAAAACATTGTTCGCACCATGTGTCTAAATTTGAATCTTCTAAGGCTAACCAAGTCAAGGACCAAGCTACAAGTAGTTATCCTAAGCCAAACAAGGCGAACCTAACATACTCTAAATGGGTTATTTTGTATTGCTTGCACATATCTAGCTCATCAACTTTCTTAAGCTAGTTGATTCATTAAGAGTGGCTCAAAGGAGATTAGGAGCAGTATGAAAGAGGAGAGAGGACAAATTGATAGGTCAGACATCACTTAATTTAAGTCTGTTATGACCATTCGAACAAGTTACTATCAATATTTGTCCCTTGACTCCTCTTGAAGAGCACAATAAGGGGAGTATTGATGTTTCTCCGACTAGGTATTTTGATTCATGTTCTTCATCGTAAAAAATGGTTTTACAAGATGTGTTAGTACTTAAATCCGAGCTTAGACTCCTTATATCGACCTTGTCCATGATGGTAATGAGGTACTTTCTATATACTATTCTGCTTTTGCTTAACTTGTTAGAGAATCTTTGCACCCATCAACATGACATTTCATGCCTCATTATTGAGATTTGCACAACCATGTCAAAGCCTACATGTACCTCTTAGAAATACCATTTAATAGAGGCCATCAGATCCATTTAATGCATGCGCAATCGGATTGGCTACATTAATTGTTAACTATAATCCGTATGGGTCCCCAAAAAGCTAGAACTCTTAATATCATTTTTATTATTTTATTTTCGTGTTCCCTTTATTTTCTTCTTCTTCCTTATTATTATTTTCCCCATTCCTACTTCTAAGTTTCCTTCTTCTTCGTTCTAAGTATTGCTCATCTTCTGATGCATCTCTGAGGTCATACACACGAAGAGGCACCCCAACAAACAAAAACAAGAAAATAAAATGGGAGTTTTAGCAAATTTGTGAGCTATCTAACTGGATGTAACACACCAATAAGATCCAACACAACCTAAAACTTGTCGGATGTGACGCACTAGTCCGAGTGATAAGGTTGCTTACTAAAATCTTTACTAAAGGGATTAATAAGAGTAAGTAAATGAGAGTTTTCCAAGAGAAAAGTTTCAAGGGTTTTTTATTAAATATCAAGCCTACCTAAAACCCTATACATAAGTTCTATTTATACACGATGATAAACTTGTAAATAAAATGACTAAAAGGATGCCCTAGTGGCATTCTTGTAAATACAAAATAAACATGAGAGTAATTTAGGAAAAATAAAATAAAAAGGAAGTCTAAATAACATAAGCAAAAATAAATGATCAAATGAGATGTCCGAATAAGGAGTGGACGAGCTAAGCTTTGGTATTTAGTGGGGTCGACACTTTGAATCTTATCATCATCCTTATCTTGAAAATGTTTCAACCCAAAACTGAACAAGTGACTGCTCCAACTTCCTCTTAGATTAAAGATAAACTGGCAAAAGTAAAATAGAAATAAACTACAACAACTCGGCTCAATAATCATGGCAAATATAAACTAAAGCTCTTTCCACTCATCATGAGCACGATCAACCAAGCTCTTGATCAAACACCGTTCCTTCTACTCATCATGTATCTTGTTAATTACTCCTAAGTAGATCCAGCAACTATCAATCATGGGGAATAACAAAACTTCAGGCTTAAACAGGACATGAGCTCGGGAATTTGAATATGTAAGACTTCTAACTACTCTTCCACCTTAAGGACTCTTTGAGCATCATCTTCTCCTAATGTCAGCCCCTTAACTTCATTATCAACAATTGTCATCTCATTCACTTCCTCACAACTAGTTTCTTCTTTAGTTACCATGGATGGTGTAATAACTCCTTCATCGACTTCTTCTTCCTCCTTGATGGCCTCTACAGGAATTTTCTTTTCGACCCTCCATCTCTCTATTAAAGTCTTAACAATCCTTAAATCATCTTTAAGATTAGCCAAGGATATAGAATGGAGCACAACTTGTTCTTTGTCATGGAAAGAAATATTATTCTTCAAGGGTACATAGCTCATGTTATTACTCATTTTCCATGGAAAACCTAAACACATGTAACAATCTCAAATGTCGATGACCTCAAATAGAACTTCATCTTGAAATTTTCCAATGGAGAAGGCTATTCTTGCTTGTTTCGTCACTTGAATCACTTCATCATTATAAACAAAGTCATACAGGTTTAAGTGGTCTATAGTTTCATAGCCTAATCTTCTAACAATAATTTCAAAGATGAGGTCCACAAGATAGTAACTAACTTGAATTAATATAATACCCTATTTAAGTCTCCCCTTTATGTAAAATTTCTTCGCTACCATGATGCAAAATTGAGCTTGAATTAAGTTAATGGCACCACAGTCCACAACCTCTGATGAATGCTAGAATTGCTGAATATAAATATCTAACAAGTCGGTAAGCTTAAAATATAAGGTAGCATAATTTCGAGATAGCTATATAATAGTGTGAATACTTAATAGAACAACTTAGTAGTTGTTAAATTGGATAACACACATAGTATGAGATATCCAAGTTCTATCATACGTACATACATTATTTAGTTAGTTCGACACTTGTCTATCCTTGCTTGCTATAAGGAAGCAATTATAATGCTCCTCTTACTGAACACGGCATTGTACACTTAAGTCGCATTTAATGGCATACATACGCATCTGCAACTCACGCCCTAAGTAATTCTCGATAATAGACAGCACACTTAAATGACGTGACTACTCAACAGTCATAAGAATATAACTTGATATTTTTGAAATAATTTGGCCCAGCTTCACTTTAAATTGTAGCAGCTTAGAGCTTAGTCACTTCTCAATCTAGCTTGGCAATTCAATTGAGTGGACAACAATTCAAATGGCTTAGATTTACACTATTAGTTCAGCTATAGACCATTCGTGTAAAATTGAATCTTACTATTTAGTAATGCTTCACGTACTACAATTCTTTAATTGAGCACCTCAAAAAAATCTCACAGAAGAGCTCGAATAGGAATTATTTTCAATTCAGCCTACACATTAATTCACTTAGATACATATACAAGTAGCTCAAAGTGGAACAACAACAACTCAGTTTAGTTCTAAAAGCAAAACAACACTACCTCAGCCAAATTTCACCTCGGTAATTTATTAATTATAGCAACTCAAAAATGCATTCAACTCGGTAAATAAGGATTTAATCAACTCGGCACAATTACACCTGCTCAGCCTTCAATTCAACTCGAAGACTAAACTGAACTACTTACCATCAACTACTCTTTAATACAATAGCTCACTTAACTTAGCTCCTTACCAACACTTGGTTTTGTTTGGTATAGTAGCAGCTATGATCGTAGCTTCACACAATAGTTCAATAGTCACGCAGCTAGGCACTTCGGATCTCAATGGTTTGGTGTAGCTTTTACACAACAACACGACATGAGTTTACCTTAAGTTAGCTCAGTTCGGAAATTTACTTATAGTCAGCTCAAAACACCTGGTATACAATAGCTCAGATGCTTGTATAGTCCAGATCTTTCACTTCACTTTGGTTCAAATCAACTCGACTCAAATGCTTATAGTTCAACTCAGAATGGTTCACTCCGATAATTTCGACTAAACGATCCAACCACTCATTCAAGTTGGCAAATAAGGATTTTCTCAGCAGCTTGGTGACTTAGATTAATGGTTCAGTATTCCCCTTCACTATCATGTCCATGGCTCAACATTTATAGTTTAACTTAGCATTTTGTGGAATAGCTCAAATATGTACTTCCTTAGTTCAATTCGGACAATAACTAGACTATAGGTGGAAGTAATTTTGCTTAGACCACACTATTGTCAAGACTTCACCAACAACATAACTTGTCATTCACTTCGGATTTCAATAGCTCAATGCTCAGATAGTCCAATTTTAGCATGGTTACAATTCACCTCGACCCGAACATGCAAGCTCAATAATGTTAGGAGTATGACAGTTCAACTTGGCACTTCTAAAACACCTGCTACACTCATCTATTAACTCTGCAATTTTCGAAGGGGCTTAGACCCTTGCTTATAGCTTGTCAATAGTAGTTTAGTGATGACACAAAATAGCTCAATCCAATTACTGCCCTAATTCACTCTGGCACACTTCAAACATAATAGATATCTCCTTCGATAGAAATTGAATAGTACGCACTAATCACTGTACCATCCAACTCAACTTAGAATTATCAAATCAACCACCATAGTGAGCTCAACAACTTCTACTATTGTACACTCACAATAGCAGCTCACTAATAAGTTCATTGCATGAGCAGTTTCAACACTCTTGACAACTTTGCCCATAATTCTATAGAACATATAGTTACAAAAGAAAAAAACAACACATAATTTTTAAAGGCATGAAATGATGGCACCATCGCTCTTCCACACTTTGAACACAATACGTTCACCATTAACTCAACTCCAACGACCACTACAACCAGATGCATAAACCCACTCATGCACCAACCATTACCATCATGGTCATACACTTCAATCTCTAAGATAAGAACACAACCTACTAATACAACTGTATTCACCACTACTACCAACAATTTCCTCCAATATAAGCTACACACGACGTGACGCGAAACCACTCCATAATACCCACTACTATTCCTCACTCGTACTCTTGTTACACAAATTGCAACACACCTATGATAGCAACAGACACCAAATGCCAAGCAATATCAATCACAATCATCTTAATTTCAAACCCTAATTTTAGTTTTCCTATCGTAGCTCCTTTTTCTCTTTTTTTTTTTATAATTAATAATCATATAATGAAATCTCAAGACAAGAAAATAAATATCAAATACTACTTCTATATGCAGGTTCACATAGCCATTTATAGAGTTTTGATACCTTTAAATAATACTACTCAAGGACTTTCATAAGGAATTGTAAATCAAGTCTCTATCTAATAAATCCTTCGATAATATGACATAATCCAATAAATAAGTCTTCTCATCATAATATCTCCAACACATTCATTGGGGTAGCTACAACAAAGACATAGCAGCCACCAGTAGTATATGAATTAAAACTTCACGAAACCTAACACATTCCTTCGTCAAAACCATAGTTTGATACTAGTAACACTGATGCATCTCTAGAGTTGTACACATAGAGAAGCACCACACTGAATAAAAATAAGAAAATAAAATGGGGGGTTTTAGCAAATTCATGAGCTATCTAGCTAGATATGACACAACAATAAGATCTAACATGGCCTAAGGCTCGTACAATGTGACGTATCGGTCCGAGTGATAGGGTTGCTCACCATAATATTTGCTAAAGGGATTGATAAGAGTGGGTAAACAAGAGTTTGCCAAGAGAAAAGTTTCAAGGGTTTTTCATTAAATGTCAAATCTATCTAAAACCTTACACATAAGTTCTATTTATACACGATGGCAAACTTGTAAATAAAATGACTAAAAGGATACCCTAATGGTATTCTAGTAAATACAAAAAAAAAAAACTTTAGGGTAATTTAGGAAAAACAAAATAAAAAGAAAGTTTAAATAACATAAGCAAAAATAAATGATCAAATGAGATGTGGAAGTGAGGAGTAGACGAGCTGGGCTTTGGTATTTGGTGGGGTCAGTACCTCGAATCTTATCATCTTCCCTTTACATTTTTTTCTTATCACCTGTATTGCTAAGGTAAACATGTCAACTACTTAATCTAATGAGTCAACAAGAACATAGTGGTAGAGCTAGAAATTATCTACCATCCACCAAGTAGGTGATTCTCTTCCTTATGAAGAACCCCTTAATATGGTGAATTCTGATATTCTAGATTGCCCCTAGGATTTATCTAAGTTGATTAGGTTAGTGGAATTCACGTCCTTAGGTCATGGAATATTATAAAGCTTCCATTTGATAACTATCCTCCAAATAATGAGGGTAATTCCCAAGCCCTTGCTTTATATACCGGAATTGAGTATGATATGAGCCCTAATGGTGTCACTAGTATAGTAACTGAGCAAGAGTTTAATGCTTTAAGGCTTAACTTTTGCTCTATCCCCTAACATTGGATAATTGAGAGGCTTCAACCATATAAGCGGACTATTACCCGTAGGGATCAGGAATTTGCTCCCTTCAAAAAGTATTTTGAGGTTAGTTTAAGATTCCCTTTTTCCTTTTTCCAGAAATCTTATTTCACATACTACCATATATGTCCATCCTTGCTTACTTTGAACTCCTATAGGCTATTAGTGGTGCTTGAGTGTATTTGTGAGGATTTAGAAGTTAGGGCTACGGTTACCTTATTTCGATACTTTTTTACACTAAAGAGAAAAGACATCTGGTTTTATGTGTGTTCTCGACCTCATAGGAAATTTTTAGTAAGATTAAAGTCTTCAATTTAAGACTAGGAACAAAAATGGGTGGTAATTAGGTCAACTACTTAACTTAATTTCTCTACTATTTCGAGTTACTCAGTCAGGCTATTGGACATCAAACATCTACTATCGAATGATAAGAAGGCTCATGACATGATCTTAGAAGCCTATAATCATAGATGGTTTCTCTAGGATGCAAACACCATAATCTCCAAATACTCTCGCAGTACTCCAATCATCCCCAAAGATGAAGCAAGAGTGGCTGACTGTATTAGTGCTATGCATGATGGGGATGTTAAAGGCCCTAACGAGGGTATTATCATCGACCAAGGTAAAAACTTTTTGTGACCTTGCCATGCTGAGAGGGCCTCATCAAAGGAGGGGCCTTCATGTCTACTATGGAAGCTGAGTAATTTTCCTTATCTGTATTCGGTACGGCATCTATAAGTCCTTTAACTTGCATTTTTCTATTTTCTTAACCTAATCTCTTAAAAATTTCGTTGCAAATATGTCACTCAAATATTATAGCTCTAAAGACCTATTTATCGAGCTAAAAGCTAGAAGCTCAAAGGGAAAGGAAGACCCTAAGAAGACCTCTATCAAACAAGTTCTTATGAAGCCACCAACAAAGCCACCATCTAAACCAATAGCAAAATCCACTACCTCTCAAAGCATCAAAGAAGTCCAACAAAGGAGGACCAATAGTCAAAGACAATTGCTAAAAGGAAAATTACTAAGGCAGCTAAGCCAAGGAAGTGACCTAATGTTCATGATTGTCCATCGCTAAAGAGAAATCCAAGTAAGGGGAAGACCCCCAACAATGATAAGATAGGGGAAACTTTGAGAACCCAAATGAGGGCAAAGAGGCCCTCTTCAGAATATTGAGCTCCACTACCCCTTCTAAGAAACAAAATCTCAAGGTCCTACAATTTTTTCCTTATTAGAATGTCAACACAACCAACCATGGCTTGGGGAATGGTCGAGTCGCTTTAGAGCTCATCAAGGGCATATATCTTCCCTAAAACATTCAACTACTAACAAATCTTATCAATCTCTACTAGAACTTTGGATCCAATAGTTTGCTACACCTTGCTACCTCTAGACTTTATGATGTAAGTCTTCTTTTGACCTCTTAGCTAATTAGAGAAAGAATTTGTTATCTAACTTTGCTTTCATTTTTTAGAATTCTTAATGTCTAATGATGATAGTCAAGGCCCTTGATGAAGAAAAGAAGGCCATAAGCTTTCCACTCTGATCTATTTTCCCTTTCCTTTTAATTTCATTATGCTAACACGTCCTTTTTCTTTTAGATTTCTAAGGAGGTCAAGAACCAAGTGGCAAGCATCGAGGTTGAGAAAAAGAACATCTAAGAAAGATGGGGCACTAAAAAGGCCAAGCTAAAGGAAGAGAAAGTGAAGACAAAGGAGGATCTTAAGAAATGGAAGGAGAAGGCAGAAGGTGAGGCCTAAGCATGGGAAAAGAAAGAAACAACTTTGGTAGAGGAGTTGAAAAAATGGTTTCAATTGGTGCCTAAGCTCTAAGGAGCACAAAATGAGATAGAGACCCTCAAAAGCAAACATAGCGAGGAGGTCGCCTACTTTTAGAGCTCATATAAAGAGTTGAAGTTAAAAATGGCTAATATGGAGAAGGAACACAACTTAACTTATCAAAAGGCCTATGATAAGGCTTACTAAGAAATCTTAGAGAGCCTAAAGTATAAGAGCCTAATGTCATAAAAGATGTTGGATGTGATAAACCTAGCTTAAGAGGAGGTCCCCATCTACTACCCTAACTATGACCTAAGTTGTTTAGACTTTGCCAATCGAGGTCATGTGAAGGAACCTCTCGTTGAGGAAGTAGTTGTCGATGATGCTTAGGTGGAAGAACAAGCAGGTGAAGGTGTTGACACCTCCACAACTAATACCTCCAAAATACAAGAATTATACAACACTCCTGAAGTTCTCAAGGCTCTTATTCCTGATCCCCCTATTGATTCTTAAGCTACCTTTACTTAAGTCTTTGATGACCAAGCACTTGTTGTTGATCAAGCTCAAAGAGAATGATTTTCTTTCAATCTATTTTATTGCTATCCTTGATTTGTTTATAGGTTGGTATGCTGACTTTTGCTTCATGTAATGATCACTTTGTCCAACTCTTACCAAGATTTGTGAAATACCTTTTCAGTTACTTTTCTTTGAACTTTTAAATTATTCTTGTGCCATTCAACATCATATATATGTTCGTTAATTTCTATAGTGAATTTATTTGGTAGTATTCTTGGGCTTTTTATTTGCTTATCAAATGATATGGAGCATTACTTAACTTGTCACCCTTGTTTAGTATAAGGCTTAGAGTATTATTCCTATATTTTAATAGTTCAAGAACCTTCCGAGGACTACCCAAGCAATTAATTTAAAACACTTGCATTGATAGCTAATTATTTATCCATTAGCTAGACTTAATCACCATGCCTATACCTTAAGGCCTTTAAATAGCTTGCTACCTACTTAATAGATTTAGAACTCTATGCCCATCCCTAGTTAATAGCTTAGGGCCTCTAAATGGCTCGTCATTTATTCATTAGGCTTAGAGTGATTAAGTTTGTGATAACTCATCATCTATTTATTAGACATAAAGCATTATTCTAGTCATAAATTGAAGACTTATGGATTCATAAATAGCTTATCATCCTTAAGAGGATTTGTAGATTCTATGCTTATCACTCTTAAAAGAATTTAACGTCTTTACCTCTCATCATCCTTTCTTAAGACTTAGAGACCTTTGGATATCCTTTTCCCATCATCCGTCAAATATAAGACTTAGGGATTTAGCATTTTATGACTTGCTTGTTACCCTTTGATAGGACTTTGATGGGACTTAAAGACTTCTTAAGTTCTCTCTTATTAAAGATCATATCATTATTTATGATTAGGTTTATGCTTTTACGAGAAGCATCATATTAAAACAGAGTAAAGCATAAGCTCTAACAATGACGAATAAACAAATACTTCATTATGTGAACTATGGAAAAGGAGCTAGGTTGGTCCACTGGCTCCAACCTTACACAACATAATTTCATCACATAAACATTAGAGAATAAGGCCGAATTATCTATCCTAACCTCACATAACATGTTATACAAGAAATAAACAAGCACTTCAATAATTTTGTGGATCAAGTCCACTTACCAACACACCAAAAATCAAACAAACACTAATATAGAAAGCAACAATAAGGAAATACATAAAGAAACGAGCAAACATATCTTCTTCCAAATGTTCATTACTCAAAATATAACATGAGGTTGTCAACATTCCATGCCCTAGAGATTAGTTGTCCATCAAGTCTTTCCATCCTATAGACATGTCTATTCCCTACCATCTCCTTCACCCTAACGGGGTACTCCTAAGCTAAGGTGAGGTTCCCCTTTGCATTCTCTTGTTCCCAATGCTTTAAACTTCCTATAGACCAAATCACTAGGTTGGAAGCATTTATGCTTATCCTATTTGTCATAGTACTAAGTTGCTCACTGCTGATAAGAAATGAGATGAGCTTTAGCCAATGCTCATGTTTTATGAATGGTATCCAAATTAGCTCAGAGGCTAGTATCATTGTATTCAGGGGTATATGCTTGGACTCTTCCAGTGTCCACTTGAAGCTCAATTAACAATATGGCCTCTAACCTAAAAGCCAACTAATATGGAGTGTGGTATATCCCCACACAACCTTGGGCAATTTGTCTGCCCATTTGCTCCCAGCTTGATTAACCCTTTTTTTCAAACTTTATAATATAACCTTGTTTACTGCCTCAACCTAACCATTACTTTGAGGGTAGCAACAAACATATAACAAAACCTAATTTGCCAAGCTCACAAAACTCTTGAAACTTATCATTACCAAACCGTAACCAATTATCTATTATTATAGCATAAGGTATCCTAAATTTGCTTAAGATGTTGCTAACCATGAAAGCCTTGATACTTTGCTCTATTATGCTTGCTATAGCCTTGGCTTCAACCCATTTTGTAAAGTAATCTACTGCTACAATAATGTATAGCCTTTGCTTGGTCATCTTTAGGAATGGTCCAAGTGTATCTAATCCCTACTAAGCGAAAAGCCAAGGATTGGTAAGAGGAATCAGATATGAGCTCAAAGCTCTCTCTATTGGGGCATTCCTCTAACATCGATCATAAGTTTGAGCTAAATGGAGAGCATCCTCCTTCATCGTAGGCCACCAATACCTTAGTAGTAATGCCCTTACATACAAAACTACAACCCTAATGTGATTACTATACACTCTAGAGTGTAAGTTAGAGAGGACTTGCTCTACTTCTGTTGGTCATAGACACCTTAGGTAGGGCATACTCAAACCCCTCTTATACAAATTTCAATTGATGATTGTAAATTAGCTACCTTATATATGAGCCTTCAAGCATCCTTAGTATCTTAATGTAAAACTCCATCCTTCAAATATTCTATAATAGGAACCATTCAACAGTACTCTACATCTTTCTGTTGAACCTCTAAACACTCCACCTACTATCTCTTCATGCTTTTCTCTCACAAGTATTCGATGAAGATCCTATCCTCCTAATTTGGTAATCCTATAGTAGCTAACTTAGATAATTTTTCTACTACATAATCTTTTGCCCTTGGAATCTTCATCAATTGCCAAGTCTCAAAATCTAAGCCAATCTCCCTTACCAATAACAAATACTTGACCATATTTTTGTCTTTAGCCATACTGCTTCCTATGACCTAATTTACCACTAACTGGGAATTAGAAAACACATCGAAATGCTTCACTCTAACTTCTTTAGCCAACTTGGTCCCTGCTAATAACAACTCATATTCTGACTCATTATTACTGGTCAGAAATCTAAACTTCAAAGCATAAGAAATCCGAGCTCCCATTAGGCCTTTCAACATTAAATTTTCTCCACTTCCTTCATAAGTGGATTACCATCAATAGATAGCTTCTAAGTCGACTACTTACTCTCTATAATGGATCTCTTAGTCCCAATAATTTCCACTATAAAGTCTACCAAGATTTGAGCCTTGTACACCTCTATAAGTCAATATTGTATCCTAAGAGTACTAAGCTCCAAGGCATATTTCACCATCCATCCTGAGACATCAAGCTTGTGTAGAGATTGCTTTAGTAGTCGATTGATTAGAGCTGCAACTTGGTGAGCTTCGAAGTAAGGTTGGAGTTTCCTAGCAACCATAATGATGGTTAAAACAAACTTTTCCAATTTAGTGTACCTCAATTACAAAACTTTTAAAACATGGCTCACATAATATACTGGCCTATGCATTTATCCTTCTACTGGTATCAATATAGAAGAAAGAGCTTAGTCACTTACAGACAAATATTAATAAAGAGTTTCTCCCTCAACAAGCTTTAACAAGATTGGTGGTTTAGTTAAGAATTCTTTTAAGGTTTTAAAGGCCTTTCTACAGTCTTCAATCTACCAAAATTAAAAAGGATTTCTTGAAAAAGGAAAATGATTCCACACACTTTTCAACACTTTTAGAAACAAACCTATTTAATGTCGTTACATAGCCAATTGAAAAGCATATTCAATTCCTTACTACATCACCATAAAGCTGAAGAATTTCCCTAAAGATGCATTGAATACACGCTTTTATGGATTTGATTTCATATTATGTTTCCTTAGTATGTCGAAGGTCTCTTAAAGGTCAGTAAAGTAGACTTCATTTGTCTTTCTTTTAACTATCATGTCATCTACATAAACCTCAATGTTTTTATGTATTTAAGGTTTGAACATCTTCATAACTAACCTTTGGTACGTTGCGCTCTCATTCTTTAAACCAAATAGCATAACATTATAGTAATAAGTCCCAAAATTTGTAATAAAGTGTATACCTAATTGAAGGGATGCATCTTTATCTGATTGTACAAAGGAAAAACATCCATGAAGCTCAACTAAGCATGTCCCGAAGTCAAATCGACCATTTAGTCTATCCGAGGTAAAGGGAAACAATCCTTCAAACATGCTTTATTTAGGTTAATGAAATCGATGGAAATCCTCTACTTTCCATTCTCTTTCTTAACTAAGACACAATTGGTGAGCCAAGTAGGATAGGGATCTTCCCTAATAATACCCACTTTCAATAGCTTTTCAACTTCCTCCTCAAAAGTTGCTTGCCTCTTCTTTTGCTATAAGATTTTTGTGGTCAGATCAATGTTTAGCTTGTGGGTGATAATTTCCTCAAGGATTCCAAGAATATTAGATGAAGACTAGGCAAAGATATCCCTATTATCTTGGAGGAAACGTACCACATTTTCCAAGAGGTCAACTGGCATATTAGCTCTGACCTTTGTAACATGCTCAAGACCATTGCTCAACTGAATTATCAATGTTTCCTCTATGGGTTCTCCTCTTACTTGCAAGCAGTTGCTTGTACCTTACTCAATATTGTAGACCTAATTACTCTTCAAAGCTTTTAAGTATAAAGCTCGAGCTAATTACCAATCCTTATGACATGTCCCTATTCTAGTAGGAATTGGAAACTTCACCTTTTGATAAGCAATCAACACTACCATCTTGAAAGTCTTAATGGAGTGTCAACCCATCATGCTATTGTAAGGTAAAGGGCAATCTACTATCATGAAGTCAACCTTTTTCTCCATAACATTCTCATCATCCTCGATCTATATGGTTAAGGTAACCACTCCTTATACTTTCATTGGTTTATTGTTAAATCTATAGAGATTGTTCTTATACTCTACATCCTACAATTTTTAAGCTTAGTTCGCATTTATTCAAATGCATGTTTGAAATAATGTTGGTCCAGCTCCTTGTATCTGCCATCACCTTTCTAACCACAAACTTTATCACTCTAGTCATAATGACTAATGCATCACCATAAGGGAATTGAACTCTCTACATATCTTTCTCTAAAAAAGTAATCATATTGTTAACCTTATGTCTCTTAGCTCTCAATTTCAATACATGGTCCCCTAGCACATAAGACAAACTTGACAATGATAAAGTATTTCCTCCTATTGTTCCATCGAAGATCACATTAATAATACCCTAAGGAGCTCAGTTATCTCCCCTTTCATTATCCTGCACTACCAAATCTCGATTATTAGGTCTAGCCTCAACATTCTGAGGTTGCTGCTCAATCCTCCTTCTTTCAGTAGGTCACTTAATGTTCTCCTCTCTATCTACTACAAACTTCCTCAAATAACCATTTTGGATAGCATCCTCAAGTGCATTTTTCAAATGTATGCATTCATCTAGGTTATGACCTCGATCTCTATGAAGGTCATAGTATTTGTTGGAGTTCTTCCTCATAGGATTATTCTTCATTTTCTCTAGCTAAGCCAAAAAGTCTTCATTGCCTACCTCCATTAAGATATTTGACATAGGTTGGTTGAGGGGGTATGCTCAACAAAGGTCGAAAATGGCCTTTTGCAATCTCCTAATGGTTAGCTTAACTTACTATGAATATCAAACTTCGTTCCCAATCGATCTTTCATAGATCTATTATCCTTTTCCAACCTTCTTTCGTACTTGTCTTTATCAAGCTCTCTTCTAGCGTGCATCTGATCTGCCTAACATATAAATTTCTTTGACCTCCTAGTAAAGTCCTTTAAAGAGGTCAATGGATGCTTGGCAAGGGATTTGAAGAAGTCTAAGTCCTCCCTAACTCCTCTATAGATCGCATGAAGCGCTACTCTCTTGTCACATTTGGTGTTTTCAATCATTAATTGGTTAAACCTATAGATATAATCTCTAATCAATTCTCCAAGTTTTTGCCTAGCTAAGGTCAAGAGTGAAGAATCTTTGGCTAAGCCTTTACTAAGTAAGAAATATTGATGGAACTCATCATCCAACTAGTTAAAGGAGGGGTGAGTGGGGTTGGGGGTGAGGCTAGGGGAATAGAGATCGTTTTCAATGAATTAAACCAATTGCTAGCAAACATCCTCAAAGTGGAAGGGAAGACCTCGTAAGAAATTGCATTAAGGAAGTCGTAAAGTTCCTTCAACATCTAAAATATGTTCAAATGATTATTTGGGTCCATTTTTCCATCATATGTGTCAAACTGTAGCAATTTAATGGAAGAACCCCATCTATAATGCTTTGAATAAAAAGGCTTGCCTTTCGACCCTTCGTATCAACTTCTTTTTTAGGAGCCCCTTTTGTAGCCAATTTATTGATGTAGTCCTCCAAATCCCATAAACTCATGTCTGCTATCACTCTTTGTAGCAAGTAAGCAATTAAATACTTAATCTTCACATCTACAGGTGTTTGCACATGTAGTGGAATTTGAGCATGAAGCAGAGTCTGCTCATAGGTTTCCTCCACTCATGGCTTCTACCTTTGTTGAGGGTTAGTCTCATCCATCATAGGTGCCTTTCCTTGGAGTTGCTGTAATGCCTTTTCTTGTACAAATAGATGAGCCTCTTGCCTAGCTTACTATAAGGAAGGAGTAGAAGAAGAGGTAGTATCCCTTTCATTAAGCCTCTATCATAACTCCCTATTATTGGCTCGAACTTCTTTAAGTTCTTTAGTGAATTTAGTGCATAAGGATTCCAACTATGCTATACGTGAACCAATATCATCTTGTTCTTAATGCTAAGATGTTTGATTATGAGCTTCAACTTGATGCACTTCTAAGGAGCACTGTTGTGGCGATTGTTCCTCGTAATGTGCTCGAGGGGCTTCACTCCCCCACCCTCCACGTCTCAGAATATTGTTGTCTCTAGATTTCATCCTAGTCACCATTGGGTTATCTAAAAATAAATGACAATAATTTATTGATACTTAAAATTGGTTTTGAGAAATGAAGGACACTTCATATAGGATTGTTCTGCCAAATGAACATGCAAGTTAGGCTATGGGTGATGTCGGGGAAACTCTAGCATAGCCACTCCATTACCTAAGTTAGATTAAGGCTTCTAAGACATGAAAAAGGCTAGAAGAGTGCGTCAAGTGTCTAGTGTCCTATTTCAATCTTTATTTATAGCTAAAGGCTTGCTCATATCTTATAACTGTTACCTCCAAAATCTTACACATGTATTAAATTTAAATTAGGATCACTTCCCAATATTGGGGGACATGGCTAATGTAATGGCAGCTGATAGGCAATTATTTAGGTAGAAGGCTTAATTGTTGTCACCATGTATTTGAATTTGGATCTTTTAAGGTTGACCATGTCATGTTTCTGAATTTGGATCTTTTAAGGTTGACCGTGTCATAGATAGAGCTACAGATAGTTACCCTAAGCTAAATAAGGCCAACTCGACCTAATCTGGTCAAGTTATTCTATATTGCTTGCACATATCTAGCCCATCAACTTTCCTAAGCTAATCAATTCATCAAGAGTGGCTCAAAGGATGTCATGAGCAATGTAAAAGAGGAGAGAGGACAAATGGACAAGTCGGACATCCCTCAATTTAGGTTAATTATGACCTTTAGGAGAAGTCACTAAAAACATTAATCATTAAATTTTTTTTAATTTTAAGTAAGACTATAAAATAAACTCTCTAACCATGAGGTCATACTTAGAGTATAGCATTTCACATGTTAAGATATTAATCTTCAATATATTTATAAATTATAGCTATAGTTGTCAAAATTACAATTCTTCGAGTTTATGATTTTAGGAGACTCTTTTGAGTTAACTCATATGTAAAATCGTTTTCATATAAAAACTTATGTTTTTTACTGAGTTTACCTACTCTATATATCTAAGTTGAATGGGCTAAAAAAAATGAAAAAATATAACTAAGCTTTTACATGTCGTGAACTATTAGGATATTATACCATCTTTCCCATTTTATTTCAATTTTCTTCCTCTTTCTCTCTCTTTTAGCCTTCATTTTATGTTGATAGCCTTCATCTAAGTTTTAATTCCAATAGCAAATATTACAAGCAAAACTACATACTTTAGTTTATGCTTTCAGTAATTTAAATTGAATCGAAATATTTAGTTCTCTTTGCTTCATTGCTATTATCAAAATAATAAAAATAATAATAATAGAAAAAGTTTAGTTTCAACTTTGTATGTCTTTCTGTTATACATGTTAAATTATATAATATTAAGAACTTTTTATGAAAAGAGATTTTAATTCTTAACTTCCATCATGTATTTCAAGTTTTGAATAATTACTATAATCATATCTATGGTTTTTTTAAGTTATTTTACATAGGTTGTATCTACATTTTGATTTCACATTGCGATTCCAAACACCCTCTAATTTTAATAGGTAGAATCACGAGTTTGACAAACTTAATTCAACTCTTATTAAGTTACAAGAAAGATCAAGAAAATTAGTTAAAAGGGAAATCATCTAAAATTATGAACAAGTGGAGAATTTAAAAGAAAATTTTGAGTTTTTGAAAATAAACCCAAAGAATATAATTCAAGAATGAATTAACTCAGATTTTGTATTAAGAAACTAATCTAGTGAGATTTTAGGTCTAAATCCTAAGAGTGAATTTCAAAAAAAAAAAAAATTAAAAGTAAGGAA
Organism: Lumnitzera littorea; assembly: GCA_024138015.1. Lineage (NCBI taxonomy): Eukaryota > Viridiplantae > Streptophyta > Magnoliopsida > Myrtales > Combretaceae > Lumnitzera > Lumnitzera littorea. The sequence goes on from JAMXBB010000008.1 coordinate 66,249,286, forward strand.
GAGTGACCGACCACTAGGCATTATAGTTAACTAAGATGGTAATGTCATCAATTGGTAGGATACTGTGGTTGCTTAGGGTTGAGGACTAGAGGTAGTTAACCTGAGTCTTGGGTAGGTCATTAAGTGTGTGTCTAAATTGACTAAATACATTTGAGTTATGTTGACTTAAATATGCAAATAATCTAATTAAGTATAACATGTGTATTAAACATAAGAAAATGATCTCATAATGAAAATTAGTGGTTCATCAATCATACACTAAATGTTTATATGAAATGTCTAGAGTTATTTTTAGTTAGTGAACTAAAACTAGATACTATGTTGCTATTGTTTCTTGCCCATGCAAGTAGGACTAACAAATAAACTTAACAAATTTTGCTTTTAAAAAAAAAAAAAATCACTTGCTCCTTGTGCTTGAACCTATATTAAGAGTACTAGAAGTGGCAATTATAAACTGGGCATTTGTGTTGCTTTTGGAAAGGTACACATTTAAAATGATGTGATTAGTAATTTGGGTTCTAAAGCCCCTATGGATAGGTAATTCTTTGATATGGAGGAATAGTGGCTAATATGATTTAAAATACAACTATAAATAAGTCATATTAATGGTAGGAGATACTATCCCAAATGGTTCATCTAAATTGGACTCCCTATGGCAAATATAGACTGTAAATTCTGTATGAAGAGTTTTCATTTTATTTTAGGTGATGGATCTTGCAAATCCTTACACGTGTTTTCGCTTAGGTTATATTGTTGTAGTCTAAGTGGCTACAAATTTTGGGACTATGAGTTGTGCTATATGGTTACTTATATAGTATAACTTTAATGAATATTGTTGTTGCATTGGCTTATTGTTTGTCTTGTATGTCAAACAAGTGTGGCAGTAGTGGTAATTTCTATACCATGCGTTGCTACTTACCCATATTGGGACATTTTACTTTAGGTCGTGGTGATATTTAAGAAATTGATTCATATAAGTACATATGTAATGACTCGTACTATGAGAGTGGGACTAGTGTTAGCTGTTCTAGGGACTATGATGAAGGTAGATTTAGATTCTAGATCTTGTAGAGATCGATAGAGAAGTTATTTCAATTTTTATATTTTTAAAGATAATTGATAGTTAGGTGGTGGATGATTTCCTTTTATATGCTTCATTTTGAATATTGAATCTTTGAAGACAAAATATTGCAATTGAGAGTTTGGAAGAGCTTATATGATTATTTTATTTTGAAAAATTGGTTAATAGTTTATGAGCCTTGAATATTCCTATTGAAATGTAATAATGATGCTGCCTAATGGTCTTAGGACATAATAAAAATATATTTAATGATATAAATAGAAGCCCAACAAAATAATGAAAATGAAAAGTTAAAAGCCAAAAGAGTAATGGGAATCGGATTACACTAGAAAATAGTTAGGTATCTGTTGCAGTTTTGGTATGTGTAATAATATGTATATGTGGGTAGAATTTCTTAAACACATAGAACGGAACCGTTATTCTACTTTTTAAAATATGCGTCAATGATCAAACAACCATCCCAATCCAGAATTGGTAATTTTAGAATCATCAAGCTTTTGCTCAAATTTTAAAAAATATCTATTCTCACCCGATTGCTAATTTGACAAGATTTGATGTCTGATTGTCAAATTGACGGACCAACAACAAAAGTTTGGACCTTTGCTGATAACTATATATGATGGAACTTTGCCGGTAACTATATATGAAGATTACGACAAAGTTTATAAAAGATGGCTTTAGTATTTTTTGCTTCCTTCCATTTTCTGTGCATGTTAATTCGGATGCAAAATATAAAAAAAGATGGCTAAATTGAAAGGGAAGGGGAACGAGAGGATGAAAAAGTAAGCAGAGTCAATCCGTCCATGGATTCAAGGATGAGAGGGTGGAGGATGAACGGTGCTGATACTTTAGTTTATTTTAATTATAAATAGACTAATTAAGTTGGTTTGGTAATAAAATAATTATAATTATAATTAATAATGTATTATATAATAAGAGACATCGTCCGATTAAAATTCACACGTTTCGCTTTATTTATTAAAATGGTACATTGTCAAGTTTTCAACAGAAAAGTTAAATCCAGAACTCATAAAGAAAATGCAAAAGGTTCAAGCTTTTAGCTTTTGTATAGTTTTCCCTTTGCTCTATTAACTGAACTGGAAGAAAAAGCAATATTTTCGGGCATACATGCTTGATTCATGGGTTTATTACAATTCAAAAATCACACTCTGTCACCTACATTTTTCTCAATATAAAAATTCTGTTCACATCAAATAGTTAATCGCAACATGTACTTTACCAATTGAACCATTTAATTCTTCAAAGTTTATGCTAAAATTAAATTGAACTTTTAATAATTTATGAATATCATTTAAGTCGTTCTTATTTATACTGTAGTATCAATTAAATTCTTCATTGTTTCTTCTCCGTTTATTTATTCTGTGATATATGATTACATTAAAAGGCTTGATTAACTTTTGGTACATCGCAAAGCACTTTTTTGCATCATTATTGCGTGCACTCAAAAAAATTAAAGATTAAGTGAAGTCGTACCAACAATAATAATCGTCCGAGAGTATATTTTCTTGAAGAGGAACGTATCATCTTTCTTTACGTACAATCTGGCTTGGCAGCTACATAAAATTGTCCTTATTCGTGGAAATTTCTAGGCAGATGCAGCAAATATTGTCGAAAAAGATAAAATAGGTAACTTTTTCGTAGGAGTGTGCTTCAGACTATAAAGGAAAGAGGAAGGGGTCAACTCTTTTGAAGCTGTCTCCTGACGAAGCAACCTCAGCACTCAATGTGCATCACACTACTTTTTTTATCACTTTTGTGTGGTCACAAGAGATACGTTGGTTAAGATGTTGGTAAAAGCCATTCAATGACAATCACTGCCCCAGTCGCTCTTCTTTTGTAGGTCCCTCTTCTTTTATTCGTCCGTAGAACCCCATTTACTTCAACTTCTCCGTTGTTACGAGACAGAATGAGGCGAATCACATAAATATCTTACACTACTCTTATTGTTTTGTGTCATGGTATTATTATTGTCAAATGAAAAATATAAGTTAAGAATCCGCTATCATAAATTATCCTTGTTTGCAATCCTCAAGACTGTTATAGTTTAATAGTATCAATACCGGTTTTCTAAAAAAATTAATTAAGTTAAGATAAAAAAAAAAAAGATTCATTTGATACTACACCCCATATATTACCATAAAAATATTAACATAAGTTATAATAAAAGAAACATATGTGATTTACACACATTACATATGTTATATTTTATTGGTATTTATACACCTCAAATTAGTCATATACATAATATGTGGCGTGTATTATTTATTGAATAATTTCTTTTTAAGATCATACTCTCTCAAAAGGTGTAACATATATACCCAGCCAAAAGAAAAAAAAATGGTTTGCGATGGCTTTGTACATGAGTAACTTCTGTTGGTCATTTCAAAGAAATTATATTATTTGTGCCAGAATTGAATCAAAATCTTAAAACTTTCAATGCTACACGACATTAATCCCCAAATAACATGGAATAAGACATTTTTATCAATATACCTACCCTTGGATCATTAGGCTGAGGTATACCACGAATATATAATATAAAGTATGAAGTTTGATCTGTATTTCTACCGACCATCTAAATATTGTAAATTTAACATTCCATTTTAAAATGTGAACATGAGAAAAAGAAGTAAAAATTGAATGAAACAATAATGATCATTACGAAGCCTTTATATAAGAAAATTCTTTAAGAACTTAATGAAAATTAACAAATTAAATTTCGAATTAACAAATAATGTATGTAAACCAAATAATATGTTTAGAAAGTAAAAGAAAGAGGAAGAGAAACAAAACTCTAACATGGGTTCAATTTAGCCCGCCAAGTCCCATGTTTACCAATTGCTTATCAAGAGGTCTTCACATGCAACTTTGTTAATATCACACAAATGGTTGCTAGCAACTAGATTTACAAGTATCTGTTAACGTAAATAATAATATTAAGTCCGCCGCTTTTAGTTTGTAAGAATTAAGCTTAAAGTACACTAAAATTTTTCTTTCAAAATTTGAATGCAAATTAATTTACTGGGGAACAAAATAATTGGAATAATGAAAGAATGATTGTTTTCATTAGCTAACAAAGTAAATACAATATCACAGAGTATAACTAAAGAGATTGGGATGTGGACCCAAATCAAAAAGTCTCATCTCTTAAACTAAAAATGGGTGTTAACATCCTTCAAGTAAAAAACGTTCTATTAAAAAACCAGGTTTTTTAATTGTAGAAAATACCCACGTGAGAGGTAGAAGCATAAACTTAAAGAACAAAAAATAGATACCCCCAAACCGCACATTGAAGCAAAGATGACGGCTGTGTGTCAGAGATGGTTATGGAGATGGAGCTAATTGCTATGCCATACGCGATAGCCTCCTATGGAGAACCAACAGATTTGTTAAGGAGATGGAGATAAAGACAGATATGAAGATGAGAATAAACCAATGAAAGAGCCAACAAGCTTGAAGATAGACAAAAAAGTCGTTGCAAAAATCAAATCTTTTTATGGGTGTTGTGCCTTCACTCTACCACATGCTCTAAGTGAGTTGACTTATCAATCAGTTTAAGTTTTCAATCAATTAAGGACTAGGTAAAAATCCCTTTTCCCAAAAGAATAACTACCTTGCATTTCCAAATTAAGCCTTCTTAGTCCTAGATAAAGTGATTAATCGATTAATCCTTTTAAGTCCTAAACTCTAACCAAATTAACCCTATGATGCCTTTTGGAATAAGTTAGTTAATCATAGAATTGATTAGAATAGCATTTAAAAGTATGATCCTAATCTACACAGTACATATATTCCAAATGGCTTAAATACATTCTCAATGAAGTAAAATTGATAAATCAGCATATGAACACATTAGTAGAGAATAATCACACCATCCATTAACTAATAATCCAGTATCAAGTGATTATTTCATCATTTTGATGTAGCACAAGAGAAGCAAGTAACAAAAGATACATCTAAAACAAAAAATTTAGAAAAGGAATGGAAGAACCTCTAATAGAGATCCTAAGCTTTAATCTATGTTCAAAGGTTGTTTTCTACTTGTTTCTAGGTTAGAATCCTTGTTACAAAACATAAACTTAACATAAATATATCATAAAAATATGTGCAAATGATAAACCTTACAATTACGATTTCTGAAGTGGTGGAGCAAAGAGGGTGAAAGAGAAAGCTCCATAAAATGTAGTAGGTTATGAGTTTAAATCTATAGAATTTCCTTCTACCAATCAAATGGTACAAAGCTAGCTTAGATGGTTGTGAGTCAATAAATTTTTTGTTATCATCTAGATGGTGGATCCCTCTAATCAAATGGGTAGATAAAATATTGCACTTTTTCTCTTTATTTTCCCACACAACATTTATGAAATTAAGTTCATTTAGCCCCAAATTTTGTTTCCTTTTACAATTTTTTTTGCATTTGATCTATTGTATCTACATTTTATCACTTTTGATGAACTTTTAAAATAATATCACACAAAAATATATCAACTAAGCTCAACATAAACATTTGCTTCTTCTCAAGTGAATAAAAACCACGCACTTTACTAAAAATCTACCAAGTATAAGCATTTATACTTACACTTTACCAATTACTTCAAATGCACAATTCAATATTAAAAGCTATATTACTTGGCTATATTTTGTATTCATTTTAAAGCTCAAATCTCAAGAAATTCATATGTATATTTAGTTCTCAAAATCAATCAAATGCTCACTATACATTGGAATTAAACAACTAATTCATGCACAATAGAGTCATAATACATTGTCCAAAACATGTGTCTATTAGTTAGGATAAACCATAGCATCATCATGTAAGAAAAGAGTTAATAAGCACTAAGTACACTAGACATTCATGCATACAATTCTAATTCATCTCATAAGCACAACATGACCAAGTAAGAGATACAAAACATAAGATTTTCTTTTACTTCGTATAAAAGGTCATTTTAGTAATTGAGCTTTTGGCCCAATTTAATGCCATATACTAATTTAATGGGTTGGTGACATAACTTAGGAAACTGAATGAAAATAGGGATGTTTTAGGGAGATACAGTTTAGAAGGCTTAGAATAAAGGACCATTAAACCAGTTATTTCTCTCTTAACCATACTCGATTGACTTGTGCACAAAAAGTGGACTCAAAAGATATCTCTCTAAGTCTATTTAGACTCATTTGACCTTAAAAGGAGCTATTTAGGTTTAAATAAGAGTTATGGACTTATATTATTATAGATGGCTTTCCCTCTTTATATTATAAGTTGTTGGGCCCATCCAAACCCAACACCAAATCTCATGGTCCATATAAGAAAGAAGGATGAATTTTAGCCCTTGGATCATCGAAGGCAATCCAACAATTGCGAATAATATCAAATCTCAACCATTAATTCCTAAATAATCTAATGGATGAGATTAACCTCCAAGATCTATAAATTAAAGGCTCTTCCTCTCATTTGGGATCGTTCAAAACATTAGCTAGTTGAGACAAATGTATAAACTCTACGAAACAATTTATTCGGTGAAGAACGAATCAAGAACATTTACAAACACAAGATTTCATCTTCTATCACAAGCACACACAAGTGATCAAGTCTACCTATTCGTCCTCCAATACATCTCTCCATTACATTTGTACATGTATCATTAGATCAAGTGATCTCCAAGATCGACCATCACACACATAGCATGTGATTGATCATCCATAGCAACCCTACCTACACTTTGTTTTCCTAACTATTCCAATTTCAACTTTTCTATTTTGTTTTGATTGGAATTACATATGCATCACCTATTTGATTTATAAGGAGCTATTTATTCTTCACCTTTCTCTCACAATCGTGCATTTTATTTTCATTCACTAAAGCTCTTTATTTTCTCACTTTCTTCCCACTTATGTACCCCTTTTATAATTTAGGGAGCTCTTTATTTGTTTTTATGCCTTTCTTTGATTTGTCATTTTTTTTTCTTTTGGTTAGGGGGGTATTTACACCCTAAATTTTATTTCTTTTTACTTTTTTATTTTGCTTACAAAAACTTTTAAGGTAAGCTCAATTTCATAAAACTTATGTGAACATGTCAAGCTATCAAAACTTCAAAGAGTAAGGATACATGCTAGTTGACTTAAAAGACAAGAAACTAATTCTTATTCGATGACATCATCTTAATCCTAGGTTTTGAAATCTAACTTTAAATATTGTTTAACAAATAATAGTATGGATTGAACAATTTTCAATCCCCAAGAGGTAAGAAGTAATCATTACACGATTAAGTTGAAATTTGTACCAAAATAGAAAAAAAAAAGGCCATTAATTGCTTGAAATACAACTGTTATTTGGAACATTTGATGCAAAAAGTCATGAGATGCAAAATTTTATTCAAAATAACCATTACACACTTAGAAAATTTCTTTAACATAACCCAATAAAACCAAAAGCTCAACACAACTCCATCAATCATGTTTAACCCCAAACTAATTCTTTTTTTTTTTTCTATTTATGTTTTGCTTAATATATTTTCTTTTTATTAATTTGTTTAATTTTTTCATTATATGAACTTATGTTTTGATGTTTATACGGTGTTTCACAATACTACACTAGATGCAAGTAAGAAATAAGAATTTGGTGGGTATAATTAGGTATGCAATAGTTGCCTAAAGGTACATTTAGTTATTTATTACAATAAAGGATATAGATATTATTTAACATATTACCATAGTTCTCATTACAAAGTTCCCATTTAAACTATGTAAAAATTAACAAATTTAATTAGAATAATAATGGAGGATTTATGCTAAAGCTTTATGTTGCTTTGTCCTGAATATATATTCTTCTAATTGTTCTAACAAGTATTTAGGTATTCATATGTTATGAGGAGGTCTAAATATCCCCTTAAATTTTTCAATAATAGAATTATGTCTAAACTTCAAGGATGGAAGACTAATTTGCTATCTACTTGCAGTAAAGATTCCATGATCAAGATTGTACTATGAGTGTTTTCCTTTTCACTAAAAAATGATGCAACAATGTAAGTAGTCTCATTGCAAATTTTTGGCTGGAGGAACAAAATGGGAGTAGGTGAGTAGCGAAATTCATTGGAGGAGTTGAAAGTTCTTAAATAAATCTAAATTTTTAGCTAGGTTTTAGTTTTAAGGATTTACGCCTCTTTAATAAAGCTTTGTTAGGTAAATTAACTTGGCATCTAGTTAAAAATCTTGGTGCTCTTTGGATGAGACTTTTAAAAAGTATTTATTTTCCAAAAAATGAATTTTTTTTTTTTTCAATTCAAGAAAACTTAGGCTTGGTAGAGAATTCAAGAAGATAAAGAAACAATTAAAAATGACCTTCTTCGAATGGTGGATGAAGGGGATAGAATTAATATTTAGGTCTAAGCTATGTATTCCTACATTAAAAGTCATTCATTAGGTTCTAAACCTTTTCCTTATGATACTCTTAATCTTATAGTAGTTGATCTCATTGATTTGAATTCCAATACATGGAATCTTCAACCTAAAGTGGATTTTGTTTCTAAAGAAGATGGGGAAGCCATTAAAAAAATCCATTTGGCATACAGTTCACCTAATGATTCTTTAATATGGTCTCTTGAAAAAAATGGTATGCATTTAGTGAAATCAAGATGCTATAAATTGTTGAATGAGTATCATGTTCTGAAATCTAATAGCCCTACTTCTAGTATGCTGTTAATGAGAGGATATGGAAGGTTATTTAGAGTTCAAATTGCCCAACAGAAGTGCAACACTAGTGGAGAGTTTATTCAAATTCCTTAGCTACTAATTATAATCTCTTTCATAAGAAGGTTGTAAGAAGTCCAGAATGTTTTAATTATGATTAGAATGAAATAGTTGAACACTTATTTTTCATTGTAGTTGGGTATTGCCAATATGGTTTGCATATCATCAATTAAGGATGAAGGTTGTTAATGTAATAAGAGTAGATACTTGGCTTGAAATTTTGACAAAACAAAAGGGTAAGAGAGCAAAAGAAATGAAGATTATTTTTATTAAGATTATTGTTATTCTTTAGCAGATATGGAAGCATCACAACGATTGTGTTTTTCACAATAAGCATTTATATCCTAATCAAGTGATACAAAATCATAAAGAAGATGAATAAGTTATAAGGGATTTAAGCTAATGATGCAAACTAATCAACAACAAGATTAGCAGATGAATTCTGATAGCTATACAATTTAGCTCTAGTGCAACTAGCAGCAGCCTAAATTTGCAAACCATGTTTAATGCACCACCATCAAAGAATAAAGTATACAGTAGCAAGTGGTGGATTACAGGATTGTCTATGATTAAATTACCACAAGAACTCTCAGCTCCTAATATATTAGAAGTCTCATTAAAGAGATTTTACCTTTTAAAATTATTTTGATTGTTGCCCATTTTCTTCAATTTCTTATATGGCTAATATATGTATTGATTAGGTAGCTACCCAAGATAAATCTAGGATGTGCTATAACTATTAAGTTCATAAACCCTTATCTCGGCCTGTATTCCTTTTCGAGGTAGACTATAACTCTTACCCTCCAAGCAACTTCTCTAATTTTGAATAAAATTTTCTCGTTGACCTAAAAAAAAATGATAATTAGAATAGTAATGACCTAAAAAAAATAATTAGAATGATAATGAATATGGCAAAATCATCTTGACATAATTTCTTTTGTGCTTCTTATTATAATTGCTAAGTTTTATTTGAGAACATTTGATGATTGTAAGGGCATTTCTTATTATTAGAGTAAAACACGATGCTGAAATCTTTGATGTATATTTGGATTAAAATTTGTAATTTTGTGATTATTGAGGAATGTATATAATGTATATTAGACAAATACATATTTGAGATTATCTTTATTAAGTTGTTAACTTTTTTAATATAAAAAATCTATGGAATATTTGCATTGTGTATGGTGATGTTTGAATATTGATTTTTAAACTATTAATCTTTTTTCTTTCTTTTGCCATGGCAGTTTCCTTAATCTAAAAAGATTTATGTTTAAATCATGATTTATGTTTACCATTTGAATGTGTACAATATTGAATATCATTATATGTATAATTTTGGATGCTTTTACAAATAATACTTTTAAATTATTAACAACTTTTGGTCGTTGATAGTTTGTTGAAACATTTAAATGATATCATTCAATAATTTTAAAAGGATAAGTAGAAATAATATTTAATTTTCAATTTGGACATATTATTTGAACTTAAAGAACCTTTCTATTTGCATGAGTTTTGATTTTCACTTGAGGGAAAATTTCTAATCTTACCAATGGATTCAAATAAAATTTACAACTTGAGGGTTTTGATACAAAAGGATCTAAGGGCTTTTACAAATATAGATTTTATGAAATCTAAGAATATATCTGTACAGACATCATACCTCATACATTACATAATTGGATCTTTTTCCTATTGTAATTTCATTTTAAAGGCATGTATTTTAATGACATTCTATCTATAGTTATATTAATGCAATTTTTTTAAATAACAAATTTTAATTAGGCTTGCTTCTTGATATGTCTATGAATTCAAAATGTGTAAACATATAATTGGTTAATTCTAGTTAATATGAAATTGAAAAATGTCTAACTTTTCTAAAATTATATTCATGAACTTATTTTACTTATGATTGCACTTAAGACTAAATTATTACACCTTTATGAAGTGTCATACATATTGGAAATGTCTTACTCCACCAATAGTTATATTATTGTAACTTCCTTCATGTTTGTTAACCGGTATCAACTATGACATTCTCATGTTAATAACCCATCAAATCACTACAACAATTTTAATGCATAATCTAACTACTTCAATTAAGAGTTTGAAATCGCCATCTTCTTATCTATGGCTATTATCCAGGAGTCTAAATTTCCATAGATAAGAAATGCAAGTAATTTATAAACTAATTATTAATAGTCAAATTTTCAACTATTCTATACAAGCATAAATATCAAGCAAGCAATATAACACTTACCTTCAATTTTTTTTTTTTTAAAGTCATCATTATTTCCTTATCATCCAAAATATCCCTAAAATAAATTTTTGAAATAGTTAAATCCCTAATTATCAATCAATTCCTTTTCTTTATGAGTTTCACCTTTAACAATTATTTTCTAACATTTATAAGTCGTTTTATTTTTTAAACCGACTAATCTGTCACATTTACTTTAAAAACAATATTCTCAACTTTTAGTATGTATAATGTAGAATGGAGAAGGGTCTTGAAAATATAAGGTTTGTTGATCGAGGTACTAAGGATGGTTGATTGAGCTATGTGATGTGGTTGGTGTTGCTTCTATCCTAAAGGTCTCCTTTAATTATTTTTATTCCTTTTTATATCTGATTTTAAATCTTGATTTTTCGATTTTTTATAATAACTATCTTTTTTTAATATTGCAATTCATACTTTATTATGAAATCCTAAGGGTTTCTTTTTATTAACAGTTCCTAGAGCTTATAACTCGTTCTTCCTAATGCATTTAGGGTTTTGTGGACAATTCACCAATTCTTTCTATAGGTTTCATAAGTCATCCATCTATTCTATACTGTTATACTTAATAACTTTCATATCATCATTTATGATGCCTTTCACAAGATTCTCATTCTTAGTTTATAATGCACCCTTTAAAAATTTAAAAACTTTATTTCTTAAGTAAGATTTATTGGAACCATATTCCACTTTTTTTTATAATCATGTTGTTAATATATGTTTTATGTTAATTAAAGGATTTTTTTTTTATTTTAAATAGGAACATTCTCTTCTGTACATTGAAATATGCTTTTGTTCCTTATGGTTTTATCATTTCATATTATGGATCCTCTTTTATTTGTTTCAATGTAGTATGATTTTGTGAGTATTATTTTACTATTGCTACTTGCATTATTTACCTATTGTCTAGTTTTTAGTTCTCTTTAGTCAGCACATATATTTTTACTAGTTAATTACAAAGCTAATTAAGTACAGCTATTACACTAAACCACTTGTATAAATACAACAAAGGATGATAGTGTGGTGACTTTTCCTCACATTTTCTCATCTACTTAAAGCTAGTTCTCATCTATTGTTATTGTAGAATGCATAGTAGTGTAGTAGAGTTGTCATGGTATCAAAGCAACTAATCGAGCACAATTTTGATCATATCTATAAGTTAGTCCTTTTCAAGTCTTCCTGTAATGACGATAGTAAAACAGATCAGTGTAGATCCTTATTATCTTCCAGATTCGATAACCCAAACATGATGCTAGAAAATGTGATTTTCAATGGAAAAATTTTTATTGCATAGAGTAGGTTAATTAAACAAGGATTAGGAGCAAACTTAAAGCTAAACTTCATTGATAGATCTATTCCTAAACCTAAAAATGATTCACCAGATTTAATTAAGTGGATTAGATGTGATTACATGGTGCATTTATGGCTTTTGAACTCAACGAATTCTTACATGTCTCTGAATTATCTCTATGTTCAATCAACTCAAAATCTATGGTTAGAAATTGAAAAACAGTATGGTCATATGAATGGACCATTGATTTATTAATTACAACAAGAGAAATGTAATCTAAAGCAAGGTAACATGGCTATTATGGTATACTACAACAAGATGATGAAAATACAAGATGAGTTGCTGGTTTTAAGACCATATCCTAAATGTACCCGTGGTAGATTTGAGTACTGGACATATGATATGCGAGGTCATAATGTAGAGTTTGATTTAGAGCATAAGCTCATACAATTTCTTGTAGGACTATCTAATGGATTTGAACATGTCAAGAACTAGATTTTAGGAATGAATCCATTACCATTGGTCAATCAAGCTTTCAACCCAATTCAATAAGTGGAAACTTAATGCCAAATTACTTCCAACTACAATCTAGATCTTGATGTTGTTGTGTGTTTCTCAATTAAAGAGGTTGTTGATAAGAAAAAGTCTAAAGCAATAGGTGTTAAACTCATCTATAAACATTATAAATCTGAAGGCCACTCTATTGAGTCATGTCTTCAAATCATCAGATACACGGATTGGTACAAAGGTAAACGTGTTACTAATAAGAAATCGAAGGGCACAAGTGCAGTACATTTTATCTATAGAGAAAAAGACTAAAGACATTTTGAATCTCCTTTCGATCATATTAGCTGTGAATCTAATAGTGTTGTAGGTATCTCAGGATTAAATGTTGATCCTTCGTTAGTTTATAGCATGTGTTAGGAAATTATGAAACTTTGCAAGTCTAAATCAATTGCAAAAGAGAATAAAGCTATTGCAGCCAATATGATGCACTTAGTAGGTACTATTTCTACTCCCTCTCATTGTTTAAATGCTTTAAATTTTTGTCTTGGTTCATGGATGGTGGATACGAGTACCACAAAATATTCATTAACTAATCTTATACCAATTAAATTGCTAGATGGTACATATAAACATGTGTCAATAGTTGGTACAGTTTATATTTTGTCAAATTTGATACTACATAATGTCTTTCTAGTCATAGATTTCACCCATAGATTACTATCAACAATTAGGCTTGTAAAACACCAAAATTTGACTATTGTTTTCACCTTTCATTCATGTCATTTTTAGGACCAAAGTAATAAATGCATTGCTTTAACTAAGGTACACAATGGACTTTATGTACTAAATCTTAGAGCTTCTATTAATAGTCTTTCTTATGACAATTACAAATCTGCTAATGCATCTTCTTGTAATAAAGTAGATATGATTCATCTTTTACATGTCAGGTTAGCACTTGCTTCCTTTTACAACATTTAGGATTTGGTCATTCTTCTTCTTTCACACTTGATTGTTGTGATGTTCGTCATGTTTCTAAAATGTACCATATTCCCTTTACTAAAAGTGAACATAGATCACTTGTTCCTTTTGAATTGATACATGTAGACTTGTGGGGACCATATAAAATAACATATATTACAAGTGCAAACTATTTTCTTACACTTCTAGATGATTTTAGCAAGATCACTTAGACTTATTTGTTAAATAACAAGTCTCAAGTTTGCTCTACTGTTACCAAGTTCTTTCACTACATTCATAATAATTTCCACCCAACTCTAAAAGTTATTCGAATCGACAACGGATTAGAATTTATATTCTATAATTGCAAGTCTTTACTTGATAATCTCAAAATAATACATCAAATGACCATAGTGTATACTCCTCAACAAAATGGTAAAGTTGAAAGAAAGCATCATCATTTGTTAGAGGGAAAAGTACAAAAAAGTCTCCAACATTTACCTATATATACAAATCAGTCTTTAACATTTTATTTAATCCTTTTTAGTCCTCAACGCTTTAATAAATTTACAAAAAAGCCCCTCTGTTAGTTTTTCTATTATGTATGGACACATTGAGAACTAAAATAAGCTAAATGAAAAGTTAAGAACTGATTCATATATATAAATAAATGTTAGGGACTTTTTATATTTACGTAGATCAATTATATGTTGACGCGTATCTATAGTAATAGAAAATTTAACGGAAAGACTTATTTGATACGACTTAAAAAGGTTGAGAACTAAAATGGATCAAATGGAAGGTTAAGAATTGATTAGTAAAAACGTGAAATGTTAGGGACTTTTTCGTACTTTTCCCTTTGTTAGATACTTCAAGAGCTATTCAAATCCATGCTAACATTCCAAAAGAATTCTAGAGTGAGTATGTTTTACCTACTATATATTTGATTAATAGATTGCCCATGTCCTTGCTCAATTGGAAATCATCACATGAATTACTTTTTCATACAAAACCAGATTACGCTCATCTCCAAACCTTTGGATGTCTTTGTTTCATTGCCAAACACCCCATACCAACTAATAAATTTGACCCTCTCAGCATGAAATGTGTGTTTCTAAGTTATATGCAAAGACAAACAGGATACAACATTTTTTATCTAGTTAATAAGAAATTTCTTGTGACTCAAGATATTATTTTCTATGAATATATTTTTCCCTTTAAGGAACTTAGTTCTATTCCTTCTGTTGATATTCCTAATAATGTACAACATCTACATATGTCGTTACCATCTACTTATTTACATCCTTCTAAATCTACTGTAACTACTTCTTACCCTTCTTTTGATCAAACATAACCCATTATAATCCCCACTAGACATTCCTCTCGTCCCACTCATCCACCATAATTGGTTAAGGATTATGTACATACTATTCATAATGCTCATAGCAACACTGCATTTACTACTAACACGCCTCCATCCATTGCTTATCCTCTTTTTGATGACTCTACTTTTTTGCATTATCCTCTTAATTACATTGCGTCTTTAGCCAACGTATTGGCTATTCCTGAACTAAGCTCTTGATCAAAGAAATTCAAATGATAAGTAGATTAAGGCCATGAATCAGGAGTTAGAAGCTTTAGAAAGAAGTGGCACTTAGGAACTTACTATTTTACCTAAAGGAAAACACACCATAGGAAATAAATGGGTTTGTAAAGTAATGTGTCATTAAGATGGGAGTGTTGAGACTACAAAGCACATTTAGTCGCCAAAGGTTTTACACAAGTAGTTAGGGAGAATTATACAGACACATTTTCTCCTATTGCACATCTTGGTTTTTTTTTTTTTTTTTTTTTTTTTTTTTTTTTTTTTTTTGCAATTGTTGTTACAAAAGATTGGCCTCTATATCAAATTGATATAAGCAATGCCTTCCTCCATGGGCATTTAAATGAAGAAATCTACATGTGTCCTCCTTTAGGATACACTAAAGCTACACTTAATCAAGTTTGTAAACTTAAGAAATCTCTTTATGACTTGAAGTAAGCTTCTCGCTAATGGAATATAGAGATTTTATAATTTTTTTATCAAACAAGGTTTTAGACAATCTAAGTGTGATTATTCTTTGTTTTTAGGTGACAATGATGAAGGTTTTCTGAATGTTTTGTTATATGTCGATGACATGTTGTTAACAAGTACCAATGAGAATTCTATTGCAACTCTTAAGTCCACTTTGCATTCTGAATTCACTATCAAAGATTTAAGGGACGTTTGTTTCTTTCTTAGGCTTGAACTATGTAGAACTTTTTTTGGTCTATTGATCAATCAACAAAAGTTTATTCTCCAAATCTTGTCTAGTGTTGGACTTGTAGGATCTAAACCTACTATTACTCCTTTACCTCTTAGTGTTAAGTTTGATGATACTTTTAGCAATCTCCTTACTGATCCATTGTTCTATCGACATCTTGTTGGATAGCTTTTATACTTAACATTGACTAGAGCTAACATTGCATTTGTAGTGCATAGGCTAAGTCAATTCTTATCTTCTCCATGCACTCCTCACTTACAAGGCATTTTTCATTTACTCAAGTACCTAAAAGGAACTTCATCCCTTGGCTTATTTTACCCGACTACTAATTCCTTGTCTTTATTGGGATATTTAGGTAGTGATTTGGGGTCTTATCCTCTTGCCTACAAGTCTGTTAGTGGATATTACATACTAGTCGAGTCTGCTTTAATGCCTTGGAAGTGTAAGAAGCAAAGAACCATTGTTGTTTCTAGTGCTAAAGTTGAGTACTACAATATAGCTTCAGCTGCTAGAGAAATTCTTTGGTTTCTTATGTGCTTCAAAACCTTAGTGTTGATGTTTCCTTTCCTATTTCACTCTATTGTGACAATCTTTCTACTCAATTACTTACATGTAATCCTTGTTTACACAATCATACCAAGCATGTTTCTATTGATGTTCACTTTACTTGGGATCAAGTCTAAGCTGGTATCTTGAATATTATGCATGTACCATCCAAATTACAACTTGTTGACTTACTTACCAAACTAGTTTCACAATCTACCTTGCTTTTTATTCACACCAAGTTAAGCCTTCAAGCAGATCTAACTTGAGGGGCTGATGTGAATATTATTTTGCTACTACTACTTGTATTATCTATTTGTTCTATAGTTTGTTAGTTCTCTTTAGTCAACATGTGTATTTTTACTAGTTAGTTACAAAGTTAGTTAAGTACAGCTATTACACTAAACCACTTGTGTAAATATAGTAAAGGATGATAATATAATGACTTTTCCTTTCATTTTCTCATCTACTCAAAGCTAGTTCTCATATGCTATTATT
Organism: Lumnitzera littorea; assembly: GCA_024138015.1. Lineage (NCBI taxonomy): Eukaryota > Viridiplantae > Streptophyta > Magnoliopsida > Myrtales > Combretaceae > Lumnitzera > Lumnitzera littorea. The sequence goes on from JAMXBB010000008.1 coordinate 66,266,505, forward strand.
GCATAACTTATAAGAGTGCAGCATTAGATTTTTAGAGTACTTTTTTTTTCCCATAAAGCAAAAAAATGTACTAAGTCAGAAACTAATAGGGAACATCAGTCTTGCATGTATTTTTTTTAACACTTCTTTTTTATTTCTGGATAAATTCTTTGTGTCTTTTTGTTTTCTTTACTTGCTTTAATCATTGCGGCTATTATAATTGGCCAACTAAGAACTAATAGACTAGAATACCCTAAACAAACTTGGAAAAGAAATTACTGAATAATAAATACTGTCCAACCTATATTCAGCATTTCTATGAATTGAAGTACTTTTGGTACATAATATCGAATATTGATAGAAACTCAGAATTGATTACTTCATCATTAGGAACACAAGTGTTTTTAGGTGATACAAATACTGAATTTATGTGGAAATATATACTTAACACCAGCCATCATTTTCAAGTTATAAGTTTACCAAGTTTATATAAATAAAAAGAAAATAAAATGTCCCAAAAGTAATAAAGATAACTAAATGGCAATGTACAAATAATAAAAATAAATTAGATAGCAACTGTATAGTAAAATCCAATGAACATATTAAGTGTCATATTTTAATAACTTAAGAAAGCACAATTTATCTATTTTCATAAATGACCATACTAACAATGTAGAGTTGGTTGAAAAAAGGTAGGAATAATTTCTAATAAAAATCCCAAGTTAAGAGAAAAAAAAAAGGATATTTGGAAAAATCTAATACTAGAATCCAAATTTTTTAATGCAAAAAAAAAAAAATCACAAAATTGCCATTCATAGGAAAATATTCCCATAAATACAGCAAATAAAATCGCACACAAAATCACCTCTTGGAAAGGCAATTTTGGATTGAAGTCATCTAAATTCAAAACAAAATAGCCAATTTTGGATTGTTATTATTATTATTTTTTTTTTGTGGGCAGTTTTGTACTCTAAACCACCCCCTAACTAATTATTATGTTACATACACCCACCTATTCTTGGCTCAACAAATAATCATTTTTAAATCAATAAATATAGCTTAAATCAAATTCCATCCAATTATATATTAGTGAGATGTTCAATTTTGTCCTCTTTCTCTATCCCATAGATACGTTCTTTAAACCAATAGAGGATCTTTTTGTTTTGTATCTATATGTAGTGCTATAAATTTAGATCAATCCAAAATCATCAATTATAACCTAAATTTGCATCCTTGAGAAGCGCTTTTAAACATGATAATACTTTGAAAATATGAAGGCATGAAATCGTTATAAAAGCTATAATTACACCTTCAAAATAGCTACATAGTGTTTCAAAAATAAGGAAAAAAATAAATTCGAAAGTGAAATATGTAAAGCTAATGACATCGGCGCGGTTATTGAGTAAGTAGACGAACATCCTAAGGATCCGCATCAGCTTAGGGCTAAACCAATTAGTCCACATCTAATTAAGTGCTTTGTGTCCCATCTAAACTATAAGCACTTGAAAATGATGCATGCATGGCGACTGGAGTAGGATGCATCTATGTGATTCCCTCGCCCATGTCGTCATGAGGATCTCTAGCTAACCTCCTCAATAGTGCAAAGAGAGTATAGACCTAACTACTAGAGGTCTCTTCAACGATGAGGGTATGGCACATATGATCACTAGAGCTCTCCTCAATGATGGTCTGCGATAATCAAATCTTAGCAGTCCGAGGGCTGTTGGCAATGAGTAGTATAAGGGAGATGCATTGTCTCAAATTTATACACAGTCCTATCTACGTCCTCATCCTCGGCCTCTTCCTCAACGATGACCACGTCCTTGACAGCCCCTTACTCACAGTAGCTCATCCGATGAGGAGTCGTCTTCATTTGCATTTAAACTAGGTAGAGGTAGGTCACCTAGGTAGACCCTAATAAGCCCTTGGATGAGGTCATCAACTACATGCCCCTCAGATATAATGTTTTGGTAAGACATATGTGACAACCTATGTATGAAATCCACCTATAATCTAAACATAAAAGTTTGATTAGCATATAACTAGAAAAATAATTAGGTAATTGAAATAGGAAATGTACATATCATATACATCTAGGAGGCCCTTAATCGGCCGATGTATTTACGAGTAACTTACAAGTACTAAGGGACATAATCAAGATGTCTAAGTGGTGGTTGGACTTAGACTATCTGATTTTGTCAATCCTCTCATTATGCTATCTAATCTACATGCCTAGTTGCCCAATTAATCTCAATCTATCCCTTCAAGTCAATTTCATGTAACGTCAATCTAGTGTTAAGGTAAGTAGGAATCTCCTACATCCTACCAAATTGGTGAGCCATGCAATCAGGATAGTATATCTCAACGATGGGAAACATATCAGTAGGACATGGGCTAACAGCACATCACTCCTATCTCGATAATTAACGGGGAGTCTAGTAACATCCTTGTGTATATACGGAATCCAAACAACCTGAAGTGATGATAAATAATGAGGTTAAAAGAAAGTAACACTACATGAATGAATAAGTAGCTAGTTTTCTTAAATACGCACCTACTCTAGACGTTGTCAGTCAAACGCATCTTTATACTTACTAACTACGTATGTGGACAGCTCAATAACATCAAACTCTACCCTACTGTAACTCATAAGTGGTAGCTTGTCGACTACTGATGTAATTCAACAACATAAAGGGGTAATGTGTAGAAAATGTTCCCATGCCCACACCTGAAGAATTACTAGTGGAACACTAATCTCTCTTGCCTTCATCCTAGAAATAAGGCACAATTGGTGGTACAACCATACCAAGCAAGTCACACCTGTCACGGCCCGAAGCGGCAGAGTCATAACAGCCCCGCGTGTAAACCACCCTAAGATAGAAGTTGGCCTCACAACCGCTATCCTAGACCTGATCTACACAAGGCGTCCACAACTAACCCGCTTTGAAGTAGACAATTTGTAATTTAAATAAATCATTTACCTATAAAAGTGAGGAATTATATATATATGTTATCATTCAATTATTGCAGTTAAAGTTTACAACATTTCTCTATAGTATATTCCCTAGTTATTACATCACTCGGAAATGAAAAATAATTCTAAAATAAAAACTTA
>JAMXBB010000008.1:66272773-66386905 GCA_024138015.1 Lumnitzera littorea
ATATATATATATATATATAATATAGAGCATATGCTTTGGAGTATACGACATAATATATGTATAATATATAGTGTACATATCTTATAATAAATATTATGTAAACATATATACCGAATATATATAATATAAGAATGGGTATTTGTAAATTATATATATATATATATAGGTCTTAGGAAATTATATGGGTATATTATTATGTATAAATACATATACATATATAATACATATAATATATATATAAGTAGTATATTGAATATGTAATAGTATATATAACATATTTACTAAATTAGTACATATGTAAGGTGTATATGTATATATATATAATACCGTAATTAAAGATTTTTCAATAAAATGAATTTTAAATATATATATATATGTGTGTATAATCGTAAAGTACATAAGAGAAATAATAAATAAGAAAATGAGAAATAGGAAAAATAATAAAGGTAATAATAATAATAATAATTGTAATAAAGTACAAATCTCAAAAATAGGAAAATATACTAAAAATGATAAAAATATCAAAGGCACAGGTTCTGACATCCTGACCACTTCTACATCTATGGCTAACCCATGCCTCCAATCATTTCTTCCATGTAACCCTTATGGTTCTTCCACTTCCTGCAACTAGCATTCAGTTAGACCAACGTTAACATTACAATCTGTATCATTAGAATCTTCATCAATGTCCGTATAAGCCAATTCATTTTCCACATCAATATCTCGATTAGACTCGCTAATGATCAATACATTAGGTTCACAGGACATGTGATTGCTACTCGGTACATGAATCAATAAGATCAGTCAGGATTCAAATACCCTGGTTTCAACTTACACTCGAAATCCCTCTATTGTTCTCTAATTAAACTCCATTAGAGTACTACCATACTTTGTACCCTTGACCAAGCTTTAGCTGGCAATGAGCAAGTAGTCGACTCCTAGGGAGTATTGGTGAACTCAACAGCGTGCTAAGCTCATTCAACAAACGATGCTGACCTTAATCTAACCATTTTTTTCAACTTTCTTGATTTTATTTTTCTCTCGAAATCACCAAACAACAAATTGCTAATCATCATAATAAATGATACTCCTTTTAATGATTTAGGTTCATGAATCGGGCACCTTCGAATGTTGTTCAAAGTAACTTGGTTTGATTTGAACTAATTTCAAAGCAATTAGTTAACTTTACTAAGTCGCTGACTCCACAACGTCCTACTAAGAAAGCCATTAGTTATTGGACACCATAATAATTACTAATGGGGATGGCACAAAACATGTCCTTAGTCCTACCTATAAGGGGACATTTGTGAATCAACTTAACTCGATATATCATCATGTCAACCCTAAGCTAATTATATATCAATCCAACAAACTAGTCATACATGGCCCCAAATAAAACTCCAATTACTGTTCTTGAGCACCATTGTATTGTACCCCATCCTCTCCTTCTACAATATTTCCACCAACATAACAAACCAACCTCATATTATCCATTTTATATCTATTTGCCACATCAACTTCATAAACTTCAGCTTCTAAAAATAAAAATACTACCTTACACTAAAAGACATACTCTACTATAGTTCATAAATACATTGCCTAATTTAATTTCACTATCATAATCCCTTAACCGTATTACAATCAGTACTTAATCTAACTAAAACAAATAAAGAAATAACACCACCTCGCAAGTTAGATCATTCTCCACATTCCTCAACAATAATTATTTGTACACGTATCACCAACTACACACGTATACATAAAATACAGTAACAAAGACAAATTTACAAAAACAAAAACTACATACATGTACATATAAAATATACTAACTAATGAACACAACATTTAAAAAAAATATATACATGTATATATAAAACATACCAATGAACATAATTTATACAAAAAATTGCTAAGCTCACAAACAATGGAGTATAAAAAAATATTCAATGCACGTATATGTTAGGGAAAAGACAAATGCTTCGTCCCGTCCAAAAATGCCACCAATAACAATGTACTATAATGCAGCTAGCAAAAACACTAATTCTTCAAATAACATGTGCTTACAATGGAGGAAAATAAGAAAAAATGATACCTTTTCAATATAAATGTCTAGAGAGAGAAAGTGATGATATCGCGCAAATTGTCTCCCCGTTTAAAAAATCTTCCTATAGTTGAGATCTACATTGCATTATTACTTCAAATCTACAATTGATTTGCAAAAAAATGGATCAAAATGATGAATTTGGTTAAGGAAGTCTCGAAAGGGTTTAGAGATAAGGAATGATGAAGGAGAAACATCAAACATAGAATGAGGGAGACGAAGGTTCAGGACAATAATATCCCCGTGGAAATCGGCTCTTAAAGAGACAATTTCAATTTAAGTTAAAATCACCTCTTCAAGAAGTGAATCCAATTGTCATATTTCTAAGAATATTTTCTTAGAAACGGTATTTTTGTAATTTTTTTTGTATTTTGTATTTTTTTTCTTTTCCCTTGTAACTAACTCTATTGGGCAAATTTTTATGTTTGTCATTGCAATTCGTTTTGGTTTTTGCATGGACATTAAATTATCTTTAACATCTTTGATACACCATCTAACAAAAGTTTCCAGTAATTATTTTCTTATTATTATAAATTTTATAAAAACATATTATGCTAAAGTAGATAGAAGAAATTGGTTTCTTATTTACTTGTTATAAATAACACATTAATAAAATAAATTAAAAATAGAAAGATAATTTACATGGAGACAACTGTTAATTAAATAAATCTAAAAATAAAAAATAGTTATAACTAGTGTGTCTATATATATATATATATATATTTTAGATAATCTCACTAATTGCTAGTATATTTAACATAATTTATTTAATTATAAAAAATAACGTGTTACGGATCCGTGGCGCAATGGTAGCGCGTCTGACTCCAGATCAGAAGGTTGCGTGTTCGATTCACGTCGGGTTCAATTCTTTCGGTTTTATTTGTTTACTCTTGAGTGCACCCTTTCAACTCTCAAGTAGGCTGCGGCTGAGGGCGAGTATAGCAAAAGCTCCGTCACCGTATGAACTCCCTCCAAGCAAGTTATATTATGCATTTTTTCACTATATATACACTTTAATTTGTTTATCAATAAAATTTTGATACATAAATATATAATCGATATTTTTTTAATATGTATATTCCTTTATTTTTAAGTATTTAAATATAATTGATACTTATAGCTCATTTATTCATCCACGTAGTATATTAGTATTATTAAATCTTTTATCTTGTAATTGATATAACCAAGTTTTTGTTCATATCTTATTTAGATTGAATTCATGACATTTTTAAAATATATACAAAATTGAATAAATTTAAAAATAATTAATTTACAATAAAATAATATTTATTTATATCATAATCATATCTTTCATATCATGTTTTACATTTTCTCTTTATAATTGTGTTTCTAGTTGTGTTGTGTTTGTATTATCATGTTACAGCAGAAACTATAGACATTATTCTTAGCGTGCTAGCTTACAAATCCATGGAAGATTGTTCTTGTAAGATATTGGTGTCTACTCTTTGAGAGTATTTTCTAGTAATCACTTATGACATTTTTTGTGATGAAGTCTCTTGAAAACGTTTAATTAGCCTATATTCTACTTTCATACTTTGTGAACCAACTTATAACACGCGTGGTTGATTTATAGACATTATGAATCCTCTCAAATGTCACGAAAAGGAATTTATCAATGGTGAGCTCTTGTCCAAATTGTAGAGGTCTCTTTTGAAAGATCAAGAAGCAAAGAAGGAATGCTAATGATTTGTCGACTGCATGACCTCGCTAACATCTAGGCTCCCACACACCTCATGAACAAATAAGATACAAGAAAGAAAAAGAAGTAATCGGATTCCCAGAAGAAAAAAGGTCGTTAATTAACTCTAAAAGCATCATACGTGTGGATTGAGGATTGAGAGCTTTAAGTGATAATGATATGATGATAATGAGATGCTTGTGCTCCCGTGGAATTTTTACAGAGTTGCAGACCAGCTATTTTCTTTCCAGGACATCCTTTATCTCTCAGCCACCTCATGTGTTAGAATATTTGATGGTATCGTTGGCCTGTTTACGTTCTCCACATCCCCTCTCCAATTGTCTGTGTCTTAGCATAACCGTGTTGGTATTGTCTTTATCATTGCCGACGAAAGTCCTACCGACCCTGTGGTCTAGCGATCAAAATCAAATACATCCAGGAAACGTTTATATCCCCAGCATCGATCGAACTATTTAAGCCACCTACTGTCATTGATGGACCTGCTTGTGGCTGGTTTTGTTTGTAAGTATTACCTTGAGTTGGCTTTTAGGTGTAGCAGTTCCCCTAAATAAATGTTGCATTAATTCTGACGCTATAACTTATCCTTCCAGAGTTTAAGTTGAAGTTTTTTCCTCTCTAGCAAAGAGTTCTTGAAATTAATAAATCTATACTTTCTCAAGGTAATGCGTGGGCGATACATATGTATATATAATTCCATTCCAACTAGATGCACAACAATTTGAAACCTACAACACACTTTTGATCACAAGAGTTTCACTAATCCGAAACTTGTTCAGAAAAGTGTGTCTAGTTATGTCTATTATTAATTTTAGATGGAATATAAGGATGCCATAATGATTTGATTTCATTATCTTTAGAAGTTTAAAGATAAAAAGGTCCTTCTTATCAATCAGGTGAAATATTGAAGGTGATAAGAATAGAATGTGAAATAATGAGATAGAATCTCATCTTTCTCTGGGCTAGATAGAGATTAGAGCGAACCACGAACCACCTTTTGGGTTTTTCAATTCAACGAACTCAAAGCTTTTGGAAGCATGCCCTGCAAATTCACCCCATTAGCTCCTGGCGTCCCGAAATTCGCATGCAGAGTGGAGACAAAATCGTGGACGTCAAGCTAAGCAATAACAGGATTTTGGAACTTCATTTAAGGTTAGACAACTCCCGCGAGAGTATAGTTTGTGATCCATGTGTTTTCACTTAGTTTCATGAGATGCTTTAGCATTTCCAGGGCGATTGTGTCGATGTATAGCTGCATTATAATGGTCCTAAATCCAGTATATCTAATCCAATCAAAAGGCATTCTTCTTATTTCTAGTATTCTTGTGATTTCTTACTTTAAGTATATTAAAGCCTTCTAAGATGCCGTATGTAGGAATTTTGCACAAATTCTTATGAACATTGGAGTGGTTTTTTAAACATACCAATTGATTTTACAAATTCAATGTCAATTTACAAAGCATATATAGTAAATATACGAACGTTTAAGCTTATTTACAAATTTTAAGTGATATTATGAACATAAGTAGTTTTGTAAAGTATAAAAGTGACGAGTAGTTTTATAAAATATAAAGTGATTTTATGAACATTTGAAGAAATTTATAAACTTTATAAAAGCTTAACAAAATGAATGATTATAACTTCATAAAATGTTCGCAATGAATACAATGTTATAAACACTTGAGCAAAATCACTTTTTTTTTTTTTTGGTGCTTTTACAAATTTCAGTGAAATTACGAACTTAGAGTCTTTTAATGAACAAAAGTGCAAATTTAAAATAAATTAAGTGAATTTAGGAACAATAAGAGCCTTTTGCAAAATTACAAATATTTTAAGGAAAAATAAACTTGAGTTTATGTAGTTTTAGAAAATTTATGAGTGTTAGCTAAATTACAAACTTTGACTTAAAATTACGAACTTTAAAGTAGTTTTATGATGATAGAATGTGTAGATGAGCGATCCGACTATAGTCATCTTGTTCAGGTTGAAGGGCTTTCTAAAACAATTAATATAACCTTTAATAAATTTACTAAAAGATGCTTATTTCTTTTTAATGAATGGATAATTTAAAAGCTATATTAGGTTTTGAATATAATGAGACATCTAATTCCACAAAGAAGACTATTTTTGTTAGAACAAAGGAAGTCATAAGTAATGAACCGACTAAAAATAAAAAAATTGCTTGAGAATACTAATCCTATTGTGCAAGGCTTAGGGTATATCAGAAGATATCCTAATCAAATTAAGAAGTATTGTGTAAGAGAATTAGTAAGAGGCTATGTTGGACACTACCCCAACTAAAACCAAAGGAGATAGGCAAAGTACATCTACATAATGTATCTAACTCTTATACATGTTCTTTCTATAATAAGCGAGGATATATCTTAAAGTACTGCTTTTACAAAAATAACAACCTTAGTAAAAGTTAAGTGAATGCAAAGAATACCAGGAGCTTTAATTTCAAAGGACTTAAACTTGAATGGGTTCCTAAGAAAATCTGCTCATTTTTATAATAGTTGTAGGTACATGAGGTGAAAATTAATTGAAGATAATTCTCAACTAGTAAAAGCCTCATCAAAACTAATAGTATAAGATGAGTGATATAAACTATTTGGTAATGTTGTTCAAATCTCTCTTATTTTTCATTTGCCATTCATGTCTTATATATATACTATTACTTTATTATTTATCATAGTATCATTTTGAGGGGAGCACTTTTTCCAAAAGATAGTTTTAAAGGGGAAGGAAAGAAAACTATTGAAATTTATTTCTCCTTCAAAAATTGGATTGATTTTTTATATTAAGTGGTAGAAGTTTCATCACATAAATAGTTATTATCATCTAATTTTCCTTTACGAAAAATTGGTTACATTTTATAAGAAAAATGGGGAGAAAAGTTTCAAAAAATTTTAGTCTTTTTTTTTTTTTTATGATAACAAAAAGATGGAGGAAAAAGGTACTCAAATAAATATAATTTCAAAAAGGAATTCAGTCCATTTTATATTTAAAACTATTATATTATTTTTTATGATGTTTTGTCATTATCGAAAATAAGAAGAATGGTAAGTCTTCCAAATTGATTTTGAGGATAAGAAAACATGTGTTAAATTAGTACTAATATTTTTATCAGGCGTACAGGCTTACTCTAAGTGATTTGAGAATATTTACGTAAGTGCAAAATTGATGAAATGGGAAAATGTTAAGAGCTTTGATGATATGTCAAAAGGATACAAGGGTGACAATTAAGGACAGAAGATCTCTCAAAGGGTATGCCTTGATAACAATCAAAGTGTTGAAGACTTTCTCGAATTTGAATATGAGTTCGACAAAATAATATTTTTATAGATCCAGCTCCACTTGTTGAGTATGTTTGTGCAGTATATTCGATGTGTTTCACTTAATTCAGTTAATTATATCTTGAGGATTAAGTTACGAGGAAGTGAAATGAATTTTTGGAAACTTATTAGTTGGATATATTGAACAAGTATGAGCTAACAAGGTATGTTAACAATATTATTCACCTAACAAGATATCTGAACAGTGTTATTGAAGTTCTTCCAAGCTTATTTAATTTCTGTGGCAAGCGCCGAATATATGGTTCCAAGCAACTAACATCAGCAGCCTGGTTCATCACCATCAATATATTTCCTAACATGGTGAAGTGTAATATAGTATTGGGTGATTTCATCCTCATGATAAAATTAGATGCAAAGCGTCAAGCATTACGATGGAATCGAGTATATATTTATTCATGGCAGAAAATTTTAATTAATGGGATAATATAACGTTCAGATCAATGCTTAATCCATCTCAAGTCATGTATAACTTCGGCAACGAAATTCAGCGAATTCATCTCCAGCATATTTTATTTTTTACGTGGCAAGCTTTCGTGGAATATTTAGTAAGCAACGGACCATAATTATTCAAGTCCAAAGCTAGTTATTGGCTAAACAAGTTCAGTATCCATGAGCCAACTTTATTTCTCGACATAGCAATATTTTCATCTACATGGAGTTAAAATGGTAGCTAAGTTTCTAACTTGGCAGCCTAAGTTTATTTTACGATATTGATCCAATTTTATCATTTTCGACTTACATGTCCTCTATTCGCCAGCAACTTTAAATTGTAATTGCTCGTTTAGTTCACATAATGAAATAAAGAAGAAATAAAATTAAAATTCATTGGGAATAGAATAATGGAGGAATTAATACTATATTGTATAGTAGAAAAAATAGATTAAGAGGAATAACACGTAATATAAAATTATTGGACATATTTACCCCTATCTCCTCCCTTTTTACTCTTTTCTTTTTCTATCTTTGCAATTAATTAGCCCTTTCTCTCTCTTTTGATCTATAACTCGATTTTTTTTTACCGTACCGTCTATTATTTTTATGAGACTGACACTACCTTTTATCGTATCATTGATTTAATATTTATTAAATATAAAATCATTAAACTGATTGTATTATCAACTATCTATATCAAATGAATATTAAATGAATAATAGGATCAAGGGCTAGATCAATTTATCAAAATAATGGATAGGACCATAAAAGTTTTCCTATAACTCTCTTTCTAATATTAGATCTACGCTCTTTCAAAACTCTCTCTCTCTCTCTCAGATCTATAATTTTACTCTCTCCATCTCTTTTGTCTCTCTCTCTCTCTCCATTTATCTATAATCTCTCAAATCTATTACAAATGTAGTGGTATTGCGGTTACAATTCATGATAGGCGGGGGGTGTGTGGGCCAAGTGAACACACCATAAGAGAAATATATGTGACATTAGGACAAGATTTGGCAATATCTTCTCAATTCAAATTTGAGTATTTGAAGATTTAGTAGAGATTTATTAGAAACTTTAAATTCAAATTGCTGGGGATTTAGTGCAGATTTTATTTGAAGTTCTGTAGTGGTTTTTCAAAATATATCAATTTGATGTTGGATATATTTACGTGGAGTTTAAGCTACGTTTAAGGGATATCCTTCTAAATTCAAAATTATTTAAAGCTATTTCTAAGGAGGACTTACCCGTGATTAAAGTGAAAACTTTGACCAGATTTTCTTACTTTCTATATATCCATCTAATAGTTAAAAAGTCTTAAATATAAAATAAGATGGATATGAAATATCTACAATTCTTTTTTTTTTTTTTTTACCAAGGATAATATTATTAAATAAAAAAATCAAGGACATGACAAATGAGTATCCCACCCTATAGGTAAAAAGAAAAACTAATCGGGATAGGGGTACTAAGACCCAATAACTGCAACTCATCCCTAACTTATTTTGGTTGCTGCCTAATTGGCACAAGCATTCGCTTTACAATTGATAAAAGAAAATGAAAAAAATTCAAAAAGAGATTTGAGATTGCAAATGTCTTCTATTATTCTTCTAGTCTTCCATTCTAGGAAGATCTTGTAATTTATTAGAGAAATTTACATGTTTACTATTAAAATAAATAAATATTATACAAATACAAATTATACCAAATTAATTACACGATTCCCATAGCAATATTGTATGTATTAATTGCAATTTTAGTTTTTCTATTAATGTTGCATTTATAAATGCAACATAAGCCTACACAAAGAAAAAAGAAACACCAAGCACATCCTTTGAGATTCAAACCTACGACTTACAAGTTTTTCTCATGCATCTCAACTACTAAAGCACACTATTGTATTTGTTATATTTTCAACACAAGTTATAAATAAATTAATAAAATCCCATATACTAAATGCAATACAACAATAGTACAAGAAACATGAAATCACATTTTGATGATGCAATTTCTTTATTTAATTTAATGTTGCATTTCAAACATACAATTTATGCTTTGTATTTTGGTAATTTTTTCCATATAATTCATATTTATATTTTTTTTTATTAGATTAGTAAACACATATTGAACCCTAATTTATCATCTCAAAACCTTCTTAATCATATTACTTAATTGTTCCAAGCTTATTATCAAAGGGCTCCTTATGTTCTTTCCTCAGTTAGACTACCTAATTACACTACATATTTTTTCTTAGTACATTTGTTGATATGCCATAGCAAGAGCTCATAAGCATGACAATATCGAAGGTAGGTTGAGTCTAAGTTACGAACCAAAAAATAAATGAAAATTGGAGAAATTAGCAAAACTCAAGCACTTGTCAATGGATGTTATGCACCACCAATGTTGCATGAATTGAGTACCTAAGCTTAATATACCGTATAAGCTAGTTACATAAATTGTTCATCACATTCCTTACTAAAAAGATTGATAAGAGCCAATCATTAAACTATGTAGTTTAGAAAGCTTACTTAAGAACAGCAATGGAGAAAATACTGAGTATTTACTTGTATTAATGATTAGCTAATGTTTTGATTGTACATAATTAGGGTATTTACAATCATCTTTCTCAGGTAATCTGAACCCTAATTTAAGTCTGAGTATCCTAAATTGTGTCATGAGCCGATAAGACTAGTAAAAATAAAATTATATGAAATTTAATAAATCGAATATAACACCTATAATAAAAACTCTAAAAATTGATTAAAACCCTAAATCGCGTACCAAAACGCTAAATCCAATTTATGTATAGTTACCTGAAATCGAACCCAAATTTGATGAAGTCATTGGCGAAGGGGCCTAAAGATCTGGTGTGTTGAAAGATGAAAGCAACTAGCACGTGAGAAAATCAAGGAAAACTCGACACAACTTAAGAGGATCCTGTTAATGTCCGAGAAGTCATTGGCGAAGGGGCCTATTAACTAGAAAGGTTGGATGGATCAATCATCCTTTGAGCATAGAACGTCGAGAATTTGAAATTATATTTCAATTGATTATTCGAATGATATTCATCTCTATTTGTTTGTAAGGCGATAGCCTACTTGCTAGTAAGACGATAGTTTACTTATTCATGAGAATTATATTTGAAATCCTATTATGTTACCTGATCTTTTTATAATTGCCAAGTTAATGAGTTCTAGATTGCACGACGAACAAACTGATGTAAGTTCTAGCCCATCGCAGTTAACAAACTATAGAATTTAATCTTACAGCCAAGTAATATTGCTAGTCTATGTCTCAAAGGGCTAATGGACGATGTCTATAAAGATGTACGAATTGGGTGCGTGAAATAAAACATGACAAAATAATTAAGCGTATGAAATAAAAGATACTGAGAAATATTTAGGTGTATAGAATATGACATCCTAAGAAATATTTAGTGTGTGAAATAAAACACGTATATCATACATGCCGAGAAAATGCAGTGTGTGAAATAAAATGTACTGGAAACAGTTAATATGAAAGATACTTTCCATTCAACAAAGTATTGTTACAAATACTCAGCCTATTTATAGAATGCAATGTACAAGGAATACAAAAAAAATCCTATGACCTATTATCAGAGCCAACATAAGTAACTTTTGGATTAAAGGCTAGGGTTTTCTTTGAGTAAACTTATTTCTTGGCACTTGGAGTCTTTGAGCCAATAGATTTCTCTTTCCATATATGGGGAATTTCTTTCGACAGACGTTCTTCATCTTCCCCTAGATCTTTGACATGAGCTTCGCTATTTACCCTTCATAACCATCTTGGTGCTTGATTCATCGTCATCGACTTCGTTGCAACTACTGACTTTGTCATTAACGTCGGCGAAGTCAAGGCAAGAGAGATCATAATTAAGGTAAAGCTTTAGGATCTCCTCTCTTGTCACTTAAACCCCTTTTCAACAACTTCTTTTATAGAAGTCTCTTGTACTACTAACTAGGAATAACTATATCGAGTGCTTCTTCAATAGAAGGTCTTCTCTTCACAATCTCCTCCAGCTCAACAATACGACTTTGTAAATTTGTATTGTTAGTCTCTAACTCTTTAATACCTTATCCTCCTCATCGCTTATCGTGCAAAGAGTTTGACCTAGCCTCCAATACTCTTCTTTCTTTATCTGTAGCTCTTCCTTTAGGCCTTCAAACTCTTTGTAATGCTCTTTAACCTTGGCCTTTAGGCTAAAGACTTCATCAACAACCAAGTAATGTGCCAACTTTTTGGTAACTAGGTCTTCCTACAGCTTTCTTACCTCCATTTCGGCCCTTATCCTTGCATTCTCAACAGCAACAGTTTAGGCTTTAGAAGCATTATAAGCATCCTCAATTTTCTATAACAATTTCATTTAGTATGATGAGTATTAGAAGCTACTCGATAGAATACATGAAGATTACTATTGTTAATACCTTTTTCATCTCTTTGTCAGCTTCATCCAAAGCCATTAGAACGTGGCTACTTATTTGAAAAAGAAAAATGTCAGCAACTGAACAAATTCAACAATTAAAAAAATGGTTACAAATACTCACATGATACAACTTGGCCACAATATAGGCTTTATTACATTTACTAACCCTATCAATGTCCTTCTTGGCAGTCTCTTTGTCTTTTGGAAGAATAATTCCTTCCATTAAGGCCAAAGATTTTATCCTATCTACCAAGGCTGAGTCGATATGCAAAATAGTATAGCTCTAACACAGGACGTAATACTCGCTAACCTCCATGTTGGGGACAAATTTGATACTACTAATGCCGAAAGCTTTGTTGCGCATTACCTCCTATGTCCTCTTATCCAGATCTTTGGACCTCTTAGCTTATGGCTACCTGTGAGTTCCTTTCCTAGTCTCTTATTAGCACTTGGCACCACCTCTACTATCAATGATGAACCTTCGACGGCAATGGTAGTTTCGACTTCGCCACAGCTTGGGTCTTTTGACTACCCTTTCTCAGCTCAGCAGTGGGTTGAATATCCTGAATAAGAGGCTCCCCAAGCTAAGTAACCTTAGTCATTACAGGTTTCTCATTCACCTTCTGCTTTTCAACTAGTTAGGAGGATTTCTTCTACGTTGCCACCTGCTTTGCTACGTCCTCCTTTGCTGCTTTCTTCACAGCAGCAAGCCGAGTAGTAATGGTTGTCACTCACTTATCAGCCTTGGATTTCTTAGCCTTAGCCTCAACTAACAGGTTAGCAAGATTAACCTTACAAGCACCTATATCTGCAATGTGAGTAAATATGTTAATATTAACACAAAGGAAAAGAATAAACTTACATTATCCATGCCGACTAATGCTCAAAGGAAACAAATCTCCCCTCAAGTCACAAGAATAGCGTTCCTATTGTAGCTATACTCAATACAATGGTTACTCGTTAGCATACCTTCCTTCTTGAAGAAGATTGGTTCACTACTCTTATTATGCCTTATTATTCTTTTTGCGTCCTAAAACAATATCTAGTTCTTCCTCCTTTCCTGTATCTTTTTTGTTACAGTAGCATCATTCAACATTAGCTCTATGTCTTTGGTATGGATTGGTTCGATCCATTGAGTCTAGAAATCCATCTCCTCATCAGAAACTATTGACACAAACTTGTCATGCCACTTATGGATCTTAGACTCTAACTTATCTATGAACTTTCTCCCATGCCTTACAACAGTGAAATACCAACCGTTAGGCTGCCCTCTAATTGTGAAGAAATACTAGAATAGTTGAGATGTAGCCTTGACTTCAACTTCTTCACATATTATTTCGAAAGCAGCTAGAAGCCAATATGTATTTGGTGAAAACATACTCGGCACAACTTGAAAGTAATTGAAGAACTGCTTGACAAGTGCCAAGAAAGGGAAGCGTAACCTAAAATCCAAATATTTTAGGTATATGTGGAATTTGCGCCCCCTTAGGAAATATACCCTTTCCTCCTCTCTCAGCCTCTTGAGATTCCATGCCCCCGGAAGGTCTTGCCAATACTTGTTGTATTTCGAGATAAGGACCCGATCGACAGCACTAGCAGCTCCATCTGGAGAATCATGGAAATATACTATATTACTGTATAGATACCTAGCTATAGATCTTCCCACCTTATCATCTAGGTAAGTATTAACCACGAGGGAGTTGATGCGAGAGAGTTTATCCCACCTCTCTTCTACGCTATCAGTCAAACTACCTAAAGAACACATTGTCTCGTTTCTTCTCTGGTAAGGGGAGAAGTGGCCTTGGTCTCCTTTACTTCGGAGTTCGAGAGGATAAGTCAACAAAATACGCTACAAACCATACTTGATTGATTATGAATATCACGAAATTTGAAGAATTTTAGAGAGTGTAAAGACAAGATGTTGAAAATAGATGAAGGCTTGTGGATGCAACTAAAGAAATCTATTTTGATTATGAACAGTCCCTTAAATACGGATAGTTTATCCTCATAACTGCAAATATGTTCTTATGGGATGCATCGATAAAAGATTTTTGCGAGTTGTTGACACATGTTTCGTTAGAGAAATCCGACGATCATCAATTCTCTAACAGTTATTAGGCTTGTGGTGTAATGATGACCTAGGTGATAAGTGTCAAACTCTCTGCCATTTTAGTCTCTTAAGAGGCGAAAAATTGAAAATTGTGACTTTTCAATTGGTATATGATACATCTTGTTTCCCACCTCATTTGGCATCTAAGGAACCACTCCTCACTCAATCTTTAATGTATTATGTATTACTCCCTTTATCGAATTCTCAAACACGGGAGTTGGGGGGCAAATGTTGATAATTAGTTTTCGTCCACTCAGTTTGACAAGCGTTGATATAACTTCACTTACTCATTGATTCAACTAATGACAAGCTAAGCAATCTATACTCTCGACATCCTATCGAGTAACATGGATCCACTCTTAATTTGAATTTAAGTTTATAGCGTAAACAGTTATCATAAGAACGGTTATACTACATAACTGCCTACTCTCACTTCATTTTAGGGAATGTGTTTAATTACAAAGCTTCAACATGTCCCGATAGTTATTCTAATAACTACTACTTTAAACACAATAGTTGCCCATAAATACGGAAAGGAAACACTGTAAGAGACATTTGATAACTCTTGACCACTCACTTTTTACTCTCTTCATTCCTACTTATTGACTTAGTCATCAAAGTGGCCGTACTAGACTGACCTTGATACCAAGTAACTTTCTTTTCTTTGCAAGACATTCCTAATCACCAAAATCTACCAATAACAAAAACTATAATCCTCATAGGCATCTAATCCATCATAATAACCTACACCAAACACTGAAAAACAAAGGTCCCTAAAGGATAAGAAACTCCTAATATGAAATACATAAGCACCTGTGCATGCTTAGGCATTAATGAACACATCACACACATATGGAACAAGAAACATAAATTCAGCAACTACTAATTAATATCTTTTGTTTAAGCCTACAAACAACACATTTTTTGCATCCCAAGACTTGGAGTATCTCATGACTCCAATCAAGTAATACACATATACACACATACACATATATCATGTAGTATAATACTAAATCCTTTGCAACATCTAAAGAACTAGGTATCATCTAAATCTACTCAAATCATTTATATGCATGACTCTACTCAAGATAGTGTCATGCAAGAATCATTAAGATACCACCCTAAGGTCATTGATTCTCCCAATCCATTAGGACCAATCAAGTACATGCAGCATACAAAATTTGATGCTAGATAATCAGTTAAGTTTAGTTAAATTCACAAGCTTAAAAATCTCAATGAAGGAACAAGTATCTCATACCTCCCTTCCTTTAGTTCATAAGATTCTAAAGGGTCTTCTCATTTAAAACCTGACAACCAAGAAAGAATTCATTCAGAATATGCTTAAACTCATTCTAGTTTCTACTATAGCTTCACACCTCTACACCTAACTTCACCACTAACCTTCTCAAGAACACCTAACAAGTTTAAACAAAGGTCACAATGAGTTTTAGCTTATTATAAGATTAGAAAATAGTTGATCCATTGTCGAAAGGATCTAAAGGTAATTAAACATTTTTAAATGATCATTTATAAAATTGGAGATAAGTTGATGTAAAAGCGTTTGAAAATGGGAAAGAAAAGGGAGAATTTAGGAAAGAGCACGGAAGATACATAACAGTACTCAAGGTCTATGTTAGCTTTTGACTAAGATAAAGGAAGGAAAAGAACAAAAGGAGAGGAACAAAAGCAGACACGATTTTCTCAATGGGCCATGTTGCCACTGTAATTGACACAACCATTCGATATGGTCGTATAGAATGCTTACGTAACTTTTCAGGCATCTCCTTGTTTGAAATGACTACATGATATGGTCATGTCTAGTGGCTATTTAACTTTTTATCCCTCTATAGCTAATATGACTACATGATATGGTCGTGTCTTATGGTTGTGTCGCTATTGCAACTACAACTTCAAACTTTCCTCATTCTCCTTTGCACAAACTCTAAGGAAACTCAAACTTTCCCTACTTCTAATCATGTTTTCAATGCCCCAAAGTCATCTTAACATCCCCATTCTCATAATAATGTCAATCATCCATAAATCTTGATGATATTTAATACATTAGTGCTCAACAAACACACATCATAATGTGTTTCTAGATACTTGTCCACAAAAGCGGCATCCGACCTGCATAAGCAAGCTGCAGCATATCCCACCCATCCAAATACCTATCCACAAATTTCGTCACATCAAAAGTCCTCCTTTAGTGTTTCTAGAACAAATCTAAAATTTCTACTTTAGCCTCTCAATCCTTCTCTAGTAGAAAGCTACCCATATTGGTCTAGATCGGTTTTGTTCACCTTATCCAAAAATCAACACCCTGCCATGATCTAATGACCACATAGCAAGGTGTCCAATTGTACACTTTTGATGTTAAACTATTGAGTATCTTCCTCTTAGCTTGTGTAAACACATAGTGCCACCCCTCCTTATCATGCTTCAATTAGGAAAAATACTAAAACAATTATGGTGTCAACCTACGTACCAACTAGTTGCACAACACCTTAAATGCTATGAGGTAGCATATGGAGTTTAGAGTCAACTACGTTAAACATACTCAATGATACGACAAAAACTCCTAATAAGCTAAAAGAGCAATGGCCTCAACCTAAACTCCATATGTACCTAATACAAGTAGAACATATGCTTTGACCCAATTAATGCAGCATGTTCATTCACTAATGGTCAATACACTTTCTAACTAGCTAAACACCACTTATTCTTACCAGTATAAATTACTTCTTGGTTGGAAATCTTGTTCACAATACCATCAAGCCCATCTCCCTCGTCTACCTCTGTATAAACACCTTTGCTTTATTCTAATCTTCTCTGTCATCGGGGTACTCATCACGAGGAATCACCTCGATCGTCCTCCACCTCTCTTGTTGATTCAAATCCATGAACACAAACCACGAATATGTATTTAATGTTCGAGTGGGTTGAGTAATAAGAAGTAGAAGGGTGTT
Organism: Lumnitzera littorea; assembly: GCA_024138015.1. Classification (NCBI taxonomy): domain Eukaryota; kingdom Viridiplantae; phylum Streptophyta; class Magnoliopsida; order Myrtales; family Combretaceae; genus Lumnitzera; species Lumnitzera littorea. Next base: position 66,289,900 of record JAMXBB010000008.1, read on the forward strand.
TTGATGGTGATTATCTATGGATATCATGCACCAAGACATAAACATAATTAGGGGATGAGCTTGAAATAGGGTTCGATACAACTCACGAATACTAAATGTCACTCGGGTTTCAAATGAGAGGTTAGATACGACTCACTAACTCGCTCGAACACCATAATCTTAAGGACAAGATTAATAAGAACACAAGAGAGATTAAAGAGTAAGCACACTCAATAATTCAAAATGTAAGCTCAAGGAGCTTCAAGAATATCCTTACTCAAAGGAATGTTTAAGTGTAATCATTATTTGTATATTCTTCAATTTTATCTATTGGCTAATTACAAAAGTTGCTATTTATAATAAATTCTAAAACCCTAGTAGCAAAATTGTAAATAATATACAAGGTCCTTAAACCCTAAAGAATGGCCCATAATTGAGATAAGGGAAATATTTACAAAGTATATAAATTGCACATTTAATAGAGTGGTCGGCGTACAGTCATCCAAGCTGCCTATGGGATAAGACCCGAGCAACAGCCTATTAGCAGTTGGGTGTCCGAGTTGGGGTGGGATGTTTGGAAGTTTTATTATAGTTGGTCGAGCTGCTAGTGAGGTCAACCCACAATTGCTTAGTGCTAGCTTTCCCATGCTGTGTCGAGCTATTCTTTGGCCTTGAGGCCTTAGCCGTGTAGTCCCCTATCACCTTAGCAAACAACAAACCTGATGCCGAATGGTTCCTTCTCCTCCTTTTGTCATTCGGTTATCATTCTGTCCTCAATAAGAGCAGGTCAGTCTCAAGTTAGGACATATCAGCTTCAGTTTCTGGCAGGTCTGCATTGGCTTCTAATAAGTCGGCCTTGGTCTAAGGATTGTCACAGATTGATTCCTATAATCACCATGGGGTTGAAAAGAAGCCGTTCTCGTCTTTAGATTATGAGCACAGGCTTGGATGCCAAACAGGCTCTTCTTACCCCTTCTCTTTACCATAGGTACCAAGCTGCTCTGGATCTCTTCAACACTCATGGAGGTCAAGCAATAGCTCTTTCCATCCTTCCAAGCCATGTAGGTGTTGAGGAAGCCATCATGGATCGCTCTCCGATCGTACTACCAAGGTCGGTTAAGAAGTAAATTTGCTACATTCATAGGCACCATGTCAAAGTTAACCTCGTCCTCATATTGTCCAACCTTAAATGCTATCGAGCTCTCTTATGCACATGGACTATACCCTTATCATTAAACCACTTCAATCCATATGGTTGGGGATGCAAGTAGCTCATCAATTTCATCTTCTCTACTAGCTCAATAGAAACGATGTTGGTGCAACTAGCCCCATCAACTACCAAGGAACAAGTTTTCTTATTCACTAAACATTAATTCTGAAATAAGTTCTCCCTTTGACTTGAGTCTTCCTTCATGTTAGCTCGCTTGCTCGTCTAGGCTTAGGGTTCTCCCATCTCAGGATAAGTTCTCCCTTCAAATTATCTGTTCAGAATGTCAGATGATTTAGGCTACAAAGGGAAGGGATTATTTATAGTAAGTCCCTAAGGTAACATTACAATTAAAGAAAATTACAAAAAGACAAACATAAAAAGGGATACCTAGTACTTACGAAAAAGGGTAAATTGGACAAATGATAAAAAGGGAAGAAAAAAGTAGTATCAGATGAAATAAACAGGTGCAGTGCAATATTGGTTCTACACAAAGATTCTCTAGGTACAATAGCTGAGTAAAATCAAGATGTGCTAACATTAGGGACTGCCAAGATGAGAAAGGGATGTAGTAAGTACTGGTAGGAGGTTGAAAGAGAAATACTTAGCTAGAAGGAGCCAATGTCTGGTCACTTGATAGGAAGTTGGAGGTCCGATCATTTGGTATAGAGCCCTCGGCAAAACAATAGTTAACCTCAACATAAGAGAGAGAACAAAGCAAGGTGTAACCTTCCAAAGCTCTTAAGGGATTTAGCTACCTTTCTTCTATGTACAATTTCTCATTATCGGTAGGTTGATGAGAGAGAATTCTTTGGGTGAAGGACTGGAGGCCTCTGAAGCATACATGAGTAGTGGGCTAAAGGTCAGTAACCCATCAACTCCTTAAGGTTGTTGAAGATTTGCCCTCAAATCTTGATCTTCGTTGGCGTTAGGCATATAAGAGGTCAAGTCAGCAACATTGAATGTGGTAGACACACCTTACCCCTCTAGTAACTCAACCTCATAGGCATTTTCATTGACATGCCTAAGGATCTTGTAAGGTCTATCCACTCTAGGAGATAGTTTGTTTATCCTCTTGCTAGGGAAGTATTCCTTGCTAAGGTGGATCTAGACAAGGTCTCCAGGGGTATAAAAGACTCGCCTCCTTCTTCGACTTCCTTGCTCTTTTCTGTTGGCCCACATTCTTAGCCAGTTGTTCCATAACCCTCTAATGCAACTTCTAGAATTCCTTGGCATACTACAGGCCAAATCGGCTTTCCTCTTATGTGGTTGGGCTGATAATTAGATCCAAGGATAAGTTTAGGTTAAACCCATAAATAGCCTCAAATAATGATCTTCTTATCAATCTATAAGTTGAGCAGTTGTAAGCGAACTCAATGACAGGTAGGCATAAATCCCAGTCATGCAAATTCTTCCCAACAACTATTCACAGGAGGTTGCTGACTATCCTGTTCACAACTTTAGTTTGGCCATCTATCTGGGGATGGCAAGTAGTACTGAACATGAGCTTAATGTCGAGCTTCTTCTACGAATCCTTTAGAAGAAACTTGTGAACTTCGAGTCATAGTCAAACACAATACTTCTCAGCACTCCATGTAATTGCACAATTTCCTACATAATGAGTTTAGTGACAAATAAAGCATCATTAGTTTTATGGTAGGGAATGAAGTAGGCCATCTTACTGAACCGATTGACCACAACCATAATTGAGTAATGTTTTCTTAGCGTTCAGGGAAGGCCAAGCATAAGGTTGGTCCATGGGCACTCGGGTATGGCTAGGGGTGTGTACTCTCCATACAGCTTTAGCCTTCCTTTTGCATAATTACACACCTCACATCTCTTAAGAACTCGGTACACATACTTCATTATCCTAAGTAAGTAGAAATGTTCTATCAATATTTTAACCATCCCCTTTTCTCTAAAATGGCCAACCAAGCCCTTAACATGAGCTTCTTAAATAAGTAGCTCTCTAGTTGAACCACTCAGCACACAAACTTGCTTACCCTTCATCAAGAATCCTTTATTTAAGTAGAACCCATCTAAACTCCTCCAATATTGCACTTGGCCACTAAAGGCCCAAAATGAGGATCATGTTCATACAGATAAGGTAAAGTGCTAAATCTAAGCACCTTGGCTTGCAATATTGTAATGAGGGTATAAAGACGAGAAAGAACATCTGCCACAATGTTCATGCTCCCCTTCTTATACCGAATAACGTAGCAAAAAGACTTTAAGAATTCAATCCATTTTGCATGACGTCAAGAAAGTTTGTAATGCCTACAAAGATGCTTAAGAGACTCGTAATCTAAGTAGATGATGAATTCTCTTGGTAACAAATAATGCTGCCAGTTTCATAGTGTTCGAACAAGGGCATAAAACTCCTTGTCATATGCTAAGTGATTCGGGGAAGCTCCTTTGAGTTTCTCACTGAGATATGCAATGGGTTAGTGCTCCTGTACAAATATAGCACCAATGTCGACTGTAAATGTATCACATGCAAACTCAAATACTTTCTCAAAATCCAACAAGGCAAGAACTGGAGTAGAGGTCAATTTAGACTTTACATCTTCAAAACTCTACTAAGCTCTCTCTGACCATTTAAACTCAAAGTTCTTCTTGGTCAGTTTGGTTAAGGGTACCATTACGGAACAGAAGTTCTGAATGAATCTCCAATAGAACAAAGCTAGACCATGGAAGCTCTTGACCTTAGCAGCATTAGTCGACGTAGGCCATTTGAGAATAGCTTTAACTTTCTTGTTATCAACATAAACTCCTCCCTTTGAAACAACATACTCGAGGAATATAACCTCGCTTTAGCAAAACACATATTTCCTTAAATTACTGAATAACCTCTTGGTACGGAGAATGTCGAATAGCAATATTAAATGCTTAACATGGGTCATGAGGTTGGCACTATAGACCAAAATGTCTTTAAAATAAACCATAGCATATTTGCCAATCAGTGACCTCAGCATATGATTCATGAGCTTCATAAAAGTACTTGGTGCATTCATTAAACCAAACGACATCACTATCCATTCAAATAGTCCATCCCTTGTCTTAAAGGCTATCTTCTATTCATCTCTGGGTCTCATTTGTATTTGGTGGTTGCTACTCTTCAAGTCAATCTTAGAAAAGATGCAAGCACCATGTAACTCATCAAGTCTTGGGATCGGGTATCGATATTTAATAGTGATCTTACAGATGGCTCAGCTATCAATGCACATTCTCTATGACCTGTCCTTTTTTGGTACTAATACAGCTGGTATGGCATAGGGGCTCATACTCTCATGAACATATCTACGATCCACCAACTCATCTACCTGTTTCTTCAGCTTGGCTAACTGTTCGGGATTAAGCCTATAAGCAGGGGGGTTCAACAGCACAGCTCCTAGTTGAAGGTAAATGCAATGTTTAATGCCTCTTGAAGGTGGTAAGGTTTCCAACATCTCGGCAAGGAATAAGTTAGCATACTCCTATAGTATCATCTGCACTGTGGTAAGTAAGCTCTTAGCTTTCCTCAACTCCAAAAGTTTCTTAACTAAAAGGAGCACACTCTCCTCAGCCTTGACTTCTTCAGTAAATTAAGCTCAGGAGATCATTAAGGACTTCCACTATAGTGATTTGATAACCTTCTCTTGTGACTCTTTCACTTCCTTAGGACTCATAGGGGTCAATATAACCTTCTTCCCATCCTTTTGGAACATGTAGGTGTTCATATACCCATCGTATAATACTCTTAAGTCAAACAACCAAGGTCGGCCTAATAAGATGTGCAAGGCACACATAGGAAAAACGTCACACAACACTTCATCCTTATACCTAACACCAATGGTAATCAGTACTCTAACCTACTCAACAATGGGTAAACCTCCTTTTCTCATTCAGTAAGTAAATCTTGTACAGCTTAGGGTGTAGAAGGGTTGACAATTTCATGGCCTTAACTACCCCTTGCGATATGACATTAGTATAACTTCCACCATCAATGATCAAGGTACAAAGCTTACCATTCATTTAGTAGTTTATATGGAAGAGGTTCTCCCTATACTCATTCACGTTGGCCATAAGAGTATTAAGAAATCGTCATACAACAAAACAGCACTCAACATCATTCTCAGGTAATGTTACGGCATCGAGTTCTTCTTGAAACTCTCTTAGCATCTGTTCAATTCCTATCTCTTCCTCTCCTTCGCTTGCAATCTTTACTTCGAGTTAGGTCTTGTCTCCCTTTATAGTCATGACTTAGTAGTTCAGACATTGACTAGCTACATGCCCAAAACTGAGACATTTAATGCACTTGATCCTTCGAGTCTTCCTTCTTAAGCTATGATCTTAGTCCCTTTGGACCTTAGTCTCCTTAGCCTGGCCTTTACCTCAACCCTCTTCAGGTTGATTTGGCACTTGTCCTCTATAGTCCACCTTAGAACTGCTTAGTGCTCAATCATATCTAGGTCAACTCGGCAAGCCATTCTTGTTCAGTAGCATGGGTCAACTACTCTACATTTGGTTAGCCTGGTTTCACCTCTGCCTTTCGACTCTCTGTACCACCCTAATAGCGTCATCTAGAGTGGTAAGACTCTATAGCTCTATTGTGTTACCAATCTCAATTCTTAGCCCAGAAATGAACCATGCTATAATTCATGTCTCAAGCTCGACAACATCACATTGGATCATGAGTAACAGAAACACTCAAACATAGTTTCCCATTGATCTACTATCTTGTCTCAAGTCTTAGAGACATTGGAAAGTGTCTTATTCGTAGTATTCAGGAACAAACTAACTTCTCAAGACTTTCTTCACTTCACTCCATGTCCAGACTTCTCATCAATCTCTTAGGCAAACATTCTAAAACTTCTTCCACTACATTGCTACATATCCAGAAAGTTCCAATGCAACCACTCAAATACGAACAACATCTTCATAGTCATAAAAGTCAAAGATCTTTTCAATCTTCTCTTCTCAATCTAGGTAGTCATTAGCACTACCAAACCCATTAAAGCTCGAAATCTATACTATCAGTTACTTAGGTCCCTTAGGAACTCTAAGCTCATGTTCGTCTATCCCAACATATTGCTCCCCCTCCTCATACTCCTTAACTTCATCCATCTCAAGTCTCCTTCTCACAACTCTATCGGCACAATGGGATGGTTATTACTGCTCATTCATCTATCGTCTCGGCCTATCTCCCATTTCTCGATCCTGTTTAATGACGACTCTCTTTCACGGCCCAGTCTCTAAGACCCTTTATGATAAGGATCAACGACCAATCACTCACTCCCAAGCCCAAGGGCTTTCTCAAGTGATTCGCTGAGCTATCTAAGGTGAGTTAAGCACCAAGGAGTAATGTTTTCCCCAATCTAATCTATTAAGCTGCTTTACTCTCCACACCATCTAGGAAGCTATCAAGGTGATCTGCCAGCATGCGAAGCTGAGCTCTCCACAACACCCTAGTCCAAATACCAAGTCAAGAAAATAACCATCTCCACAATGCCAAAGCCAAGCTGAGAATTGTTAGGAGCCAACCATCTGAGGCTAATCCAAAAGTGAGTCACCCCACCCTGCTCGACCTGTAGTGTTATTAGGATTGTAGATTAAGTGAAACATGCATGCACTATCCTTTCTGACATTCGTACTATCCTCTCTAACATTGAGTATTCCTTTGCATGATTATGTGATTTTCCCTGTAAATTATTCTCCTTTTCTTAGCAGTTAAGGATCCATTTATGTAATTTTCTATAACTTAGGACTTACCCTAACAAGGTTCTATAAATACTCTCATAATGCAATAACTACATCATCAATATACAAAGAATACATTGGATTTTCACTTTCTCTTGAGCTAAGTATCCTTACTCTTGAGCTACTTTTATCTAGCCTATTTAAGCGTAGACTAGTGGTGAGTGACCTCTGGTCATACTTGTGCATCATATCAAGTATGACCCGAGCTCGTATGAGACCATCATTGATGTATCATATCCATCATCAGTACACCAGAACCCCTGCTCAACCTTCAACTATCATATACTTTTTGAGCCATTTCACGGCCCAAACCCATCCCTTTTGATTACGCATGATATCAAGTTCATGTGTTTATCCATGAATCCATATCATCTTGGTATCAGAGCCTAGCTATATTCGAAGCTAGATTTTGCTACTGTATTTTTTAAGTAGTCTATTAATATTCTTGTGAGATAACGATTCTATTGTTAGCTTTGAAGTTTAGTAGTTAAGGAGTGTTCTACACTCAGTTTTCCCTTATTTTTTATACGCAAAACAAAGTGTGGTTAACTATTTGTTTGTTGTGTAATTATCATTGTAAAGAAAGAAACAATGTCAGATTCTGGTGTTCAAGGAACTTTAGGAAACAAAGAAAGTAGTACTCGACATGGCTAAGGACAGGAAGGGAGCTTCACACCTCAGTTAGTAGGTAACCACTTGGATAGGCTAACCGACTCGGTAGCTAACCTAGTGATAGCTAACTTGGTGATTGTTATCTAAGAAGACAGGCAGCGAGCTAGAAATAGCCCCACTAAGGAACGCAAGTAGCAAGGATGAGACAATGGTTAGTTTAGCCGAGTTAATGCCCCAGCTTCACCACCCCAAGCTAAAGGAGTTGGTAAAGATGATAGACAAAGACTAACCCTTGAAGAGATTGAGAAGGAAGTAGAAGGAGACAACGAAGCAAAGGAATATTACAAGCCTAAAGAAAGAAATGTGCGAACCCCTAGAGTCGAAGGTCTAAGAATGTATATTCCAAGTTTTTCTAAAGGTGGTGATGCCGAAAACTACCTAGATTGGGTAGATCAAATCGAAAAACAGTTTGAATGCCACAAAGTGTCCTATAATGCAAAGGTTAAACTTACTGTGTTGGAGTTCACTAGTTATACCACCTTGTGGTGGAAGAACTTGCAAGCTACTAAAAGAAGGGAAGGAGAACGAGAGATTACGAGTTAAGATGAAATGAAAAGAGTTATGTAGAAAAGGTTTATACCAAGCTATTATCTATAGGATGCCTTCAAAAGACTGCAAGAACTAAGATAAGGAGGATCGAGTGTAGACGCTTATGTTAAGGAATTCTAAATGTTAATGGTTCGATGTGAACTTGTAGAGCTAGAGGATCGAACTATATCTCAGTTCATCGGTAGATTGAAGTATGAGATTGGAGATGTCCTAGAAACCCTAGATATTAGAACGCTTGACGATGCAATCTGAGCCACTTAGAGAATAGAAAGGCTCCAAACAGGAAGGTTCAGATTGCTAGTCAGTCGACCAAGCAGTAGTCGAACTATTCTGAGCAGACTTGTGCGAACGAAACTAAGTAAGGTTGCTAAGGCCTAACTCATTCCAACTACCATAGCCAAGGAGAAGGAACCCCCAAGAAATTTTGAGAAGGGATAGAGTTCAAGGAGCAAGACAAGTGAAATCAAGTGTTTCAAATGCCAAGGATTTAGACACAAAGTCGCTCAATATTTGAACAAGCGAACAATGGTGATTTGAGGCGAGGTGCCAACTGTTGTTGTCAATAGTACTGATGAAGAAGTAGAAGAGTTGAAAGAGGATGGATAGATCAAACTATCTAAGGAGGAAGTTATCTACAACGAGGAAGGCAACTTTATGCCGACCACTTTAGTGTTGAGAAGGACAATGAACGTCAACCCCGTACCCAAAGATGAACAAAGGGAAAATCTTTTCAATATTAAATGCAAGGTGAATGAATCACTATGCACACTAATCACTGACAATGAGAGCTGTACCAATGTAGCCTCCGCATTTATGATCCAACAGCTGAAATTTCCGAGTAAACCCAATTGGAAACCTTATAAGCTTCATTGGCTTAGTGATAAGGAGGCCCTATAGGTGAACAACTTCATGTCTGTGTTGATCTACATTGGAAAGTACCAAGATGAAGTGCTATGTGATGTGCTACCCATAAGTGCATCCCACATTCTACTTGGATGACCATAGATGTTTGATTGAGCTATTTTATATGATGAAAGGAGGAATACATGTTCTGTGGAGCATGAAGGCAAGAGGGTGAAATTAAGTTCGATGACTGCCGAACAAGTAATGGTCATGCAATCTTAACTTAGTCGAACCTTGAAGAAAGAGGCTTTAGTATCGACCCATGCCAAACTGAAAAGAGAAATGGAGCTCGAGGGACCGGCCTATCTGCTTGTCTAAAGCCTTCTAGAGATGAGACTCGGGGAGGAGGAGCTACCTACCAAAGTGAAAACCTTACTAGAGGAATTTACCAATCTATTTTCGAAGGAGCTACCGAATGGCTAACCTCCAATCCGAGGTATCGAGCATGTGATCGACTTGTAGCCAAGAGCTACACTGCTAAACAAGCCTACTTGCAAATTGAATCCTAAATAGGCCACTGAGTTGTAGAGACAAGTAAATGAGTTATTGAAGAAGAGTATGTGTACGAGTCCCTGAGCCCCTATACTGTGCTGGCCTTATTAGTGTTAAAGAAAGATGGGTCTTAGAGGATATATGTAGAAAACCGAGTGATCAACTAAATTACCATAAAGTATAAGTATCTTATATCAAGGCTTGATGACATGCTAGATGAATTAAGTAGAGAAAAAGTGTTCTCCAAGATCGACCTTAAAGCTAGGTACCATCAAATTCAAATGTGTGAAGGGGATGAGCGGAAGACCACATTCAAGACATGATATGGTTTATATGAATTGCTTGTGATGCCATTTGGACTGTCTAATGCACTGAGCACATTCATGTGCCTTATGAATCATGTGCTCCAAGAATTTTTTTGAAGGTTTCTTGTGATTTATTTTGATGACATTTTGGTGTATTGTCCTGACCTAGATACTCACCTAGAGTATCTCTAACAAGTGTTTGTAAAACTTCGAGCTGAACAACTCTACGCTAATCTAATGAAGTGCGACTTTTGCCATTTCGAGGTGATCTTCTTAGGTTTTGTTGTGGGCAAAGGTGGCATCTAAGTTAATGATGAGAAGGCAAGAGCGGTTATAGAATGGCCTAAACTGACCTGTTCTACGGATGCAAGAAGTTTCCATGGCCTAATGTCATTCCATCATTGATTCATAAAAGACTTCAGTACGATTGTAGCCCCGCTTATCGAACTGTCAAAAAAGAATGTTGAATTTAGATGGAGAGAGAGAGAGAGGAGGAGGAAGAGTTTCGAGGAAGTGAAAGAAAGGTTAACTACAGTCCCCATCTTAGCTCTGCCAAGCTTTGACAAAGTGTTTAAGGTAAAGTGTGATGCATCCGGACTAAGCATAGGTATTGTACTAATGCAAGAAGGTTAGCCTATTGCTTACTTCAGCGAGAAACTTCAAGGGGCCACACTTAACTATTCTGTTTATGACAAGGAGTTTTACTTCTTAATCCGAGCCCTGACAGTATAGCAACACTATATGCTGCCTAATGAATTTGTAATCTACACCGATCATGAATCCTTGAGATACTTAAAGAGCCAACCAAAGCTATCTCGGAGGTAAGCTAAGTGGATTAAGTTCATGGAGGGTTTTTCCTATGTTATAAAATACAAGAATGGAAGAAATAGTATAATAACCGATGCCCTATCAAGACGACATACCCTCGTGACCGAGCTACAAACAAGGCTACTTGGTTTTTTAACCATAAAAAACGTTTATGCTGAGGATCCACACTTTAGTCTTATCTATGCCCAATGTGAGGAAAGATGGACACTAAATGACTACTACAAGGAGGATGGATACTATTTCAAGAAGAGAAGGCTATGTATCTCGACCTGTTCCATGAGAGAATTACTCGTACGTAAGGCACATGGAGGGGGACTGATAGGACACTTTAGCCAGTGCCAAACCCATGAAGTACTATCAACAAGATTTTTTTTGGCTGAAAATCATGAGAAATGTGCAGTTCGTGTTGGAAAGGTGTATGACCTATCAAAAGGCAAAGAGCTAGGCTGAGCATGGACATTATCTACCCTTGCCGATCCCAACCAAACCATGGTCTAAGCTAAGTATGGACTTCCTATTAGGATTGCCGAAGACAACCTAAGGGAAGGACTCCATCATGGTAGTTGTGGATCAATTTAGCAAGATGGCACATTTCGTGCCCTATTCCAAGACTAATAATGCTTTGACTATTTTTTCTCTTTTCCTGTAGGAAATAATCAAGCTACATGGAATTCCTAGAACCATTGTTTCAGACCAAGACCCTGAGTTCATGAGCCACTTCTAAAAGACGTTGTAGAGCCGAATGGAAACCAAGCTACTATACAGTACGTCTTACTACCCACAAATCGATAGACAAACCAAAGTTGTCAATAGAACCATGGGAACTTTGCTGTGGGCTACTGTCAGATGAAACATGGTGGACTAGGATTTGTACCTGCCCATCATTGAGTTTACCTATAATAAGACTGTGCACAACACAACAAACATGTCTCCATTCGAGATTGCCTATAGGTTCAACCCTAAGTTGCCATTAGACCAAGCGCCCCAACCGATGCTTGATGATGACCAGCCATGCATTGAAAGAGTTGAGGCCATCAAAGCCATGCACCAGAAGGTTATAAAGCAATTAGGCCAAGCTAATATTAAGCTTGAGAAGTGAAGCTGAAGCCAGAGGAAGAGAGCATTTTAACCAAGTGATTTAGTTTGGTTACACCTCAGCAAGTAGCGATTCCCAAACTTAATGAAGAGCAAGTTATCTCCTAAGGCCAATGGACCTTTTAGGGTGCTTGAAAGGATCAATCCTAATGCCTATAAGATTGAATCACCTAAAGGATATGGAGTCTTAAACTCCTTCAACATTGACGATCTCCAACCTTACACTCCCGAAGGTAGGCAACCTACTGCTAAACTAGATTTGTTCCCAAATCTCAAACAACCCGAGGGGATGATAGGGATCAAAGACTGATCACTCGCTTTTGAGTCCAAGGGCTTTCCCAAGTGGTTCGCCGAACTATCCAAGGTGAGTTAAGCAGTAAGAAGTAATGTTTTCCCTAGTCCAATCTATTGAGCTACTTTACTCTCCACACCATCTAGGAAGCTACCGAGGTGATCTGTCGGATTTGCCGGCATGCAAATCCAACCTCTCCATAGCACCTTAATCTAAACCCTATGTCAGGAAAACAACCATCTCCACAATGCTAAGGCCGAGCTGAGAATTGTTAAGAGCCAACCATCTAAAGCCGATCGAAAAGTGAGTCATCCCCCGAGCCAACCCTTGTTTGACCTAGCAATCTGAGTGTCGAACTACCGATACTAACCAGACTTGATCAAGAGACTCCACCCTACTCGGCCTACAGTGTTATTAGGATCATAGATTGAGTGAAACATGCGTACACTATCCTTTCTGACATCTATATTGTCCTCTTTGACATTGAATATTCTTTTGCATGATTCCATGATTTTCCCTGTAAATTATTCTCCTTTTCTTAGTGATTAAGGATCCATTTATGTAATTTTCTATAACTTAGGACTTACCCTAACAGGGTACTATAAATACTTACACAATGTAATAGCTGCATTATTAATATACAAAGAATACATTAGATTTTTGCTCTCTCTTGAGCTAAGTATCCTTACCTTTAAGCTACTCTCATTTAGCCCATTTAAGCGTAGACTAGTGGTGAGTGACCTCAGGTCATACTTCTGCATCATATCAGGTGTGACCTGAGCTCGTGTGAGACATTGGTACATCATATCCATCATCGGTGCACCAGAACCCTTGCTCAACCTTCGACTATCATATACTTTTCGAGCCATCTCATGGCCCAAACCCATCCCTTTTGGTTACACATGATATCGAGTTCGTATGTTTATCCACAGATTTGTATCACTTTGTATCGAGCCACAATAGCAACAAAGTCCTGTTTCTTCTCATCAGTAGTGTGTAGTGTTTATTGGGTAATAAGAACATGACCATGAGCATCACTCTTGGTATCATTAATCTCTCCCTAAATGCTAAGGTTCGATATTCTCAAAATGAAGCTTCAAAAAATACTCTTCACACAAGAAGCTCTTATGCACATAGAAAATATCAACCGAACAGTGAACTATAAACTTACTCCATTCTTCCAAATGAAAATAGAGTATATCAACCAGCAAACTAATAGGAACTATCACAACACAACTTTCAGTCACAACCTCGAGCTTTGATACCAGGATTATATGATGTACTTACGAGCTCAGTTATCATTAGGACTTACCATATAAGATAAGAACCAAAAGGGTGCTTTAAAGTAACGAAGAAAAATAAAATGGAAAGGTTGGCAAACTGAATGTAGTAGCTAATGTAAAGCTTCTTGGAGAATATAACCCACCTATAGATATAACACGACTTGGCACCTCACTCGATGTAATGCATAAGCTGATGCTAAGGTCTACCCGCCACTAATCTTAAGCTACTCAACAAGACTAGATAAGAGTGTATGGAAATGGACTTGGAGAGGAATGTCTTACAAGGACCAAGTATATTCAAATTGTCTGTTCAGAATGTGAGCTTATTCCGGCTACAAAGGGAAGGGACTATTTATAGTAAGTACCTATCACATCCCGGCTTAGTATGAAATGCACCATCGCACAGGAATATCTGTTGAAAACTTAACTCAACTTGCTCATTCATCAAAAGACAACATTGTTCACATGATAAAGGGGTTGCTACATTGGAATTTAGCTTAATATTCTATTACATCTTATGTGTACAACATAATATTTACATCAAAACATGAACCAACTTTTTCCTTTGTCAACTTCACAATAGTAAGATTCTTGACTTTATACAAGTTCCATAGAAAAGTAGCTATCTTCGACTCATGCACTCAATATATATATCCCCCCCTTAGTGTTAAGCCCTTCACGATGAGTTAACTTAAGGATAAAACATTTTATCCCCTCAACTACTGAAGCTAAGTGGGAGTGGATAATAAACAACATAATATAGACAATATTACATATCACAACTAAAACATTGCAATCATAACACGCAAGTTCAACTTCACATATGCATTCGCGCAACGAGGCATTTATAGCTAGCAATGCACCATGCTATGTTCATGCACATGGCATGCATCAGTACTAATATCCTATACCTTTCCAATCTTCTTCTGATTAGTCGACATAGTCGGGTATCTGGATGCAACGTCCAGGAACTTATGAGCAACAAGGAGCTGCCTAGGAGTAAGACGCCCACCAAATTGGACTACATATTGTAGTCTACCATTATCAAAAAGGGCAACAAGGAGCTGCTTGAGAGTAGGGCCCCTAACTTTGTTTTACAAAATTAGACTACACACTATAATTCACCAAATTAAAGTGGCAACACTACTAAATTAGACCATACACTATAGTCTACCAAATCTGACTATCAAAATAGTCACAATCTTCAAGCAATGCAATCTATATGCTTCTAAAAATAGAGTTCATAAAGCCATGCTTTGTTTATAGTCACTTGGCAGCCTTAATCTAAAAGTTCTGACTCGTAAGTCCTTTTTTGTGCTATGCCATGATATGCAATAATAACTCAAGCATATCACTCAACACAACCAGTATTTCAGTTTTATTCAACCTAGTGATTTGATTCTAGTTTTCAAATTCTCCCTAGCAAAATTCTAATATCTTGCTTAGGGTTCACTTAGGTAAACACCTAAAAGATGGAGTTAACAATTATTCAACTTCCCTAGTTAGCACAATTCATCACCCAACATAGTAGTATAATAGTTTAACCAAGATACAATTACTATCATTCAAAATCACCACATTAGCATCCACTATAGTAACATATTAGTTTACCTAAGACATACCTATATTCAATCAACACAATATCAAGCAGTACGCAGTATTATGAGTAGCAATATATCTACTCCAAGTGTGGGTTAAATCCACTTACTTAGGCTTAGTAATAGCGCAAAATCCTAAACTCTGCTACATGGTCCTTCCTTACTCATCACACCTTACCTAGGCTTAGTAATAGCGCAAAATCGTAAACTTCACCACATAGTCCTTCCTTACTTATCACACCTTACCTAGGCTTAGTAATAGTGTAAAATCGTAAACTCCACCACATAGTCCTTCCTTACTTATTACACCTATAAAAATATAAATGTGGTTTCCAAGTCAGCTATTAGTTGAACCTAAATTCTCATAAACATTCCTTACTGTCTTTAAACTTCATTTGACCGTATCTTACTCATTTCCTATTCAATTTTAGTAAACTTTTTGTTGTCATGATTGTTATTTTAAGTACTATTAAAATATCTTAAGAATCAAGCCTATCAATATTATCAAAAGTCCAAAAATACCCTTTTCTCATTACGACTCAACTGTATGCTACCTTAACTTCGTAATTAACCCAAATAAGTTTTAGTATTAAACTAAAAAACCTAAAAATCACATTTTCTAAACTCATCCAGTAACCTTAATATACCCCATTATGTTCATTTTATGTAAATTTGACAAATATCTTACCAGTAATAATTATTATATTACATATTGGGCCAATATATAAGCTTATATTAAAAAAATAGGTAATAAATAGTATAGGAGCCTGATTAATTTCACAAAAAATCCTATAAACTTACAAACATATGTAGTTTAATTATCAATCATCAATTATACTAAACTAACTATTATCAATTTCTATAAAAAATAGTAGTTTTGACTTAAAATTATGAAAAATTAGGGAAAATAAACAAATTTATGTATGAGATAAAAATTAAATATTCCAAATATCATTATAAACATCTAGAATTCTAAACATTTAGGGCTCATTCATTAATTTCATCAAAAACTAATTATTTCAATAATTCGGTAAAATTGGCAGTTTTATTCAAAATAATTATAAAAAATAGTAAACATGGAGAATTTCAAAAATTATTATTACAGAAATTTAATACATTATATAAGTGTGTTATACAAAATTTTCAAGCCGAAGTAACATTATTTAATATTTTGAAAATTTTATTTAAAATTCATCTAAATAGGGCATATTCTTAAGTAAGTACCCTAAATCAATGTTATTTTAGAAAAATAAAATTACCACATGAAATTAAATGTAAAATAACCTAAGGAAACCAAATTTCATAATTTTATGAGCTAATTTGATATTTTTAGTGAATTAATAAAAATTAGGTAGTAAAATTTAATTCACCGGTACACGTCACTTCGGCCACCCTTTGGCCACCACTCTATGTTGGTCCACTTTCTCTCTCCACCACAACTTTAAGTTCCAAGTGACTCCTTGCTATATTGCCTATAGTCTCAAGAACCGTAATTTACCTTATTTTCCCACTATTTTCTTTTTTTTTTGAATTTTTTTAATTTTTCTAAATTATATTATTGTATTTTTAGAGTGCTAAAATGTTGTAAATGAGGGTTTGGGACCTAATTATATTTCTTGAACTTTGTATAATTAAATAGAATTTGGACATGTTTATGACACATGTTAATTTTCCATTTTCTTAAATGACATGTGTCATCTCCTCATCAATTAAGTGTTGACTCATCACTTCCAATTAATAATAAATTGACAAATCATTTGATGACTCATCCATTCGTTTTTTTAATTAATTTTCCATTATTTTATGTTAGTTTCCCTTATTTTAATAAATAATTATTATATGTATATATTTAATACATATAATGCATATTGCATATAAATACATGTATATTATGTATAATCCAACTTCATTTATTATTTTTAAAAGTTAATTAACTTATCTCTAATAAATTTTACGATTATTGGCTTTGTCGATAAATTAACGTTTTTCTCAAATTAATATTTTTATATAGCTTATTTTGAGAAATTGACTCTAATTAAATTACTTCGTTTAACTTTTCTAACTTTACTATGAAATTTGAAATAAAATGGATAACTTAGTTCGGTGCCCTAAATTTAGAGGGTCGAATCCTAAAGTTATTTAACTGGCTCGTAATCTTGGGATATTACAGTCCCTAAGGTAACATTACAACTAAAAAAAATTACAAAAAGACATACATAAAAAGGTATACCTAGTACAAAAGAAAAATGGTAAATTAGACAAATGATAGAAAGGGAAAAAAAATTAGTGTTAGATAAAATGAACTAGTGACAGCGTAACATTAGTTTCGTACAAAGATTCTGTAAGTATAGCAGCTAAGTGGAATCAAGATGTGGTGGTGTCAAGGACTATCGAGACAAGAAAAGGATGTAGTAAGTACTGGTGGGAGGCTAAAAGAAAAGTACTCGGCTAAAAGGAGCCAATGTCCCATCACTCAGCAGGAAGCTCTCAGCAACTAGAGGTCCGATCATTTGGTATAAAGCCCTTGGAAAGAGAATAGTTGGCCTCGGCATAAGAGAGAGAATAGAGCGGGGTATAACCTTTCGGAGCTCTCAAGGAATTCAACTACCCTTCTTCTATGTACAGTTTCTCATTATCAACAAGTTGACGAGAGAGAATTCTTCAAGTAAGGGACTGGAGGCCTCTAAAGTATGCACGAGTAAGTGGGCTAGAGGTATGTAACCAATCAACTCCCCAGGGTTGTTGAAGATTTTCCCTCAGATCTAAATCTTTATCTATAGCAGGCATATAGGAGGTCAGGTCAGTGACTTGAATGTGGTAGATATAAAGTACCCCTCTAGTAGCTTAACCTCATAGGCATTGTCATTGATACGCCTAAGGTAACTGTTAGGTCTATCTACTCTAAGGGATAGTTTGTTTGTCCTCTTGTCAAGGAAGTGCTCTTTGCTAAAGTGGATCCAAAAAAGGTCTCCGGGGGTATAAACGACTCATCTCCTTCCTTAGATTCCTTGCTCTTTCTATCGGGCTACAGTCTTAGCCAGTTGTTCAACAACCCTCTAATGCAACCTCTGGGATTCCTCGGTACACTATAGGCCAGATTGGCTTTCCTCTTGTGTGGTTAGGCTAAAAATTAGATCCAAGGGTAAGTTTGGGTTAAGCCCATAAATGGCCTTAAATAGTGATCTTCCTATCGAGCTATAAGCTTAGCAATTGTAAGCAAACTCAATGATCGGTAAGCATAAATCTCAATCATGCAAATTCTTCACAACAACTACTTGTTGGAGGTTGCCAACTGTCCTATTCACAACTTCAATTTAACCGTCTTTCAAAGGATGGCAAGAAGTACTAAACATGAGCTTAGTGCCGAGCTTCTTCCACAAGGTCCTCCAAAGGAAACTCGTGAACTTCAATTTGTGGTATGATATAGTATTTCTCAATACTCCATGTAATCACACAATTTCCTACAAAGAGAAGTTGGCAACAAATAAAGCATCATTAGTTCTATAACAGGAAATGAAGTAAGCCATCTTGCTGAACCGATTGACCACAACCATAATTGAGTTATGTTTTCTTAGCATTCAGGGAAAGCTGAGAATGAGGTAGGTCCATGAGCGCTTAGGTATGGCCAGGGGTGTGTACTCTCCGTATGGCTCCCTCCTTACTTTTACATGTTTATACACCTTACATCTCTCAAGAACTCGGTACATATCCTTCATTATCCCAAGCAAGTAGAAATGTTCTTTCAATATTGCAACTGTCCACTTTTCTCCAAAATGGCTAGCCAAGCCCCTAGCATGAGCTTCTTAGACAAGCAACTCTTTAGTTAAACCACTCGACATACAAACTTGCTTACCCTTCATCAGGAATCCCTAATTCAAGTAGAACCTATCTACAGCTCCTCCAACATTACATTTGGCCACTAAGGGCCCAAAATGTGGATCATGCTCATATCGATAATGTAAAGTGATAAATCTAAGTACCATGCCTTGCAAAGTTGTAATGAGGTTATAACGATAAGAAAGAACGTCTACCATAATGTTTGTGCTCCCCTTCTTATACTAAATAACATAGTAAAAAGACTCTAAGAATTCAATCCATTTGGCATGACACTAAGAAAGTTTGTAATGCCCATAAAGATGCTTGAGAGACTCATGATCTAAATAGATGATGAATCCTCTCGGCAACAAATAATGCTACCAGTTCCATAGTGTTCAAACAAGGGCATAGAACTTCTTGTCATATGCTAAGTAATTCAGGAAAGCTCCTCTGAGTTGCTCATTGAGATAAGAAATAGGTCGGTGTTCCTGTATAAGGATAGCACCAATGTTGACTCTAGATACATCACATTCAACCTAAAAAACTTTCTTGAAATTCGAAAAGGTGAGTACTAAAGCAAATCTCAATTTAAACTTTATATCTTCAAAACTCTACTAAGCTTTCTTCGACCATTTAAACTCAAAGTTCTTCCTGGTCAGTTTGGTTAATGGCATCGTTACTGAATTGAAGTTCCAAACAACTCTTCGATAAAACGAAGCCAAACCATGGAAGCTCCAGACTTCAGCAACATTAGTTGGCATGGGCCATTCAAGAATAGCTTTGACATTCTCATCACCAACGTAGACTCCTCCCTCTGAAACAACATGCCCATAGAATATAACCTCACTTTGGCAAAACACACATTTCTTCAAATTGCCAAATAACCTCTTGGTACGAAGAATGTCGAAGAATGATCTTAAATGCTCAACATAGGCGATGAAGTCGACACTATAGACCAAAATGTCATCGAAATAAACCACAATACATTTTCCAATCAGTAACCACAACACATGATTCATGAGCCGCATAAAAGTACATGATACATTCGTTAGACTAAATGGCATCACTATCCATTTGAACAGTCCATCCCTTGTCTTGAAGGTCGTCTTCCATTCATCCCTAGGTCTCATTTGTATTTTTTGATAGCCACTCTTCAAGTCAATCTTAGAAAAGATGTAAGCACTATGTTACTCATCAAGTTGTGAGATCGGGTATCGGTATTTAATAATGATCTTATTGATGGCTTAATTGTCAATGCACATTCTCTACGACCTATCCTTATTTGGCACTAGTACAATCGGCATAGCATAGGGGCTCATACTTTCACAAACATATCTACGATCCACCAACTCGTCCACCTGTTTCTTTAACTAAGCTACCTACTCGAGATTAAGCCTATAGGCAGGTCGATTTGGTAGTACAGCTCTTAATTGAAGGTTAATGCAATGTTTAACGCTTCTTAAAGGTGGTAAGCCTTTTGGCATCTCAATAGGGAATAAGTCAGCATACTCCTGTAGTATTATCTACACTTTGGCAAGTAAGCCCTTGGCTTCCCTAAACTTCAAAAGTTTACAGACTAAAAGGAGTACACACTCCTCGACCTTGACTTCTTGGGCAAATTAAGCTTAGAAAATCACTAAGGAGTTATACTATAGTGATTTGATAACCTTCTCTTGTGACTCCTTTACTTCCTTAGGACTCATGGGGGTCAGTATAACCTTCTTCCTATCCTTCTAGAACATTTAGGTGTTTTTATTCCCATCATGTAATACTCTCAAGTCAAATAGTCAAGGTCGATCAAGTAAAATATATGAGGCACACATAGGAAGGACGTCATACAACACTTCATCCTTATACCTATCACCAGTGGTAATTAGTACTTTAACCTACTCAGCAACGAGTGAACCTCCTTTCTTGTTCAATGAGTGAATCTTGTATAGCTTAGGGTATAGAAGGGTCAATTTCATGACCTTAACTACCCCTTGTGATATGACATTGGTACAACTTCCTTCGTTAATGATCAAGGCACAAAGCTTGCCATTCACTCAACATTTCATATGGAAGAGGTTCTCCCTCTACTCATTTTCGTTAGCCATAAGAGTATCAAGAGATCGTTGTACAACAAAATAGTGTTCGACATCGTTCTCAGGTAGTATTACGACATTGAGGTCTTTTGGAAACTCTCCCAACATTTGTTTAACTCCTATCTCTTCCCCTCTGTCACTTACACTCTCTACTTCGAGTTGGGGCTTATCTCCCTTTATAGTCATGACTCGGTGATTTAGAAATTAACTAGCTACATACTTATAACCATGACATTTAAAGTACTTGATCTCTTAGGTCTTCCTTCTTGAGCTTTGATCTTAATCCCTTCGGACCTTAGTCTCCTTAGCCTTGCCTTTACCTCAGCCCTCTTCCAGTTTGTTCGGTACCTATCCTTAACAGTCTACCTTGGAAATGCTTAGTGCTTAGTCATTTCCAAGTCAGCTTGGCATGCCATTCTTGTTCGGTAGCACGGGTCGGCTACTCGACATTTGGCTAATCCGATTCTGCCTCAACCCTTCAACTCTCTATGCTACCTTAATTGCGTCATCTAGAGTCATAAAACTCTGTAGCTCTACTATGTTACCAATCTCAATTCTTTGCCTAGAAATGAACCGCGCTATAATTCAATCCTCGGGCTTGATAACATCACATCTAATCATGAGTAACTAAAACTCTTGAACATAGTCATCCACTATTCTATTACCTTGTGTCAAGTCTTAAAGGTGCTAGAAAGTGTCTTATTCGTAGTGTTCGAGAACGAAGCTTCTTCTCCAAACTCTCTTCATTTTATTCCATGTTTGAACTTCCCATCAAGCTCTCAAGCAAACATTTTGCAACTTCTTCCACCACATTGCCGCATATCTAGAAAATTCTAATGCTGCCACTCGAATACGAACAGTGTCTTCATAGTCATAAATGTCAAGGATCTTTTCAATCTTCTCTTCCTAGTCTAGGTAGTCATTAGCACTACCAGACCCATTAAAGCTTAGAATTTGTACTTTAAGTTGCTCAACTCCCCTAAGAGCTCTAAGCTCACATTCGTCTATCCCAACATATTACTCCTCCTCCTCATACTCCTCAACTTCATCCATCTCAAGTCTCCTTCTCGTAACTCTATCGGCATGACGAGGTGGTGCTTGCTACTCATTCATCTACCGTCTTAGCCTATCTCCCATTTCTTGACCCTATTCAATAACAACTCTCTCTCACAGCCTAATCTCCAAGACCCTTTGTACGGAGATGGCTAGATTTGCCACAATAGTGGCAAGGTCCTATATCTATTCATTAGCAGTATGTAGTGTTTGTTAGGTAACGCAACCACAACCATGAGCATCACTCTTGGTATTGTTAATCTCTCCTTGAACACTAGGATTCGACATTCTCAAAATGAAGCTTCAAAAAATACTCTTCACCCAAGAAACTCTTGTGCACACAGAAAATAACAATAGAACAATGAATTGCGAACTAACTCTATTTTCCAAATGAAAATAGAGTATATCAAATAGCAAACTAGTAGGAACTATCACAACACAACTCTCGATCATAACCTCAAGCTTTGATGCCAAGATTATATAATGTGCTTAGGAACTCAACTATTACTAAGACTTACCATAAGAGATGAGAACTAAATGGGTCCTTTGAAGTAATGAAGAAAAATAGAATGGAAAGGTCAGCAAACTGAATGTAGTATCTGACCTGAAGTTGCTTAAAGGATATGACTCACCTACAAACATAACACAACTTGACACCTCACTTAATGTAATGTACAAGTTGATGCCATACTCCACCTGCCACTAATCTTGAGCTACTCAGCAAGACTAGATAAGAGTATATAGAAATGGACTTAGAGAGGAATGTCTCGTAAGGACCAATTATATTCAAATTATTTGTTTGGAATGTAAGCTAATTCCGGCTATAAAGAGAAGGAACTATTTATAGTAAGTCCTTAAGGTAACATTACAATTAAAGAAAATTACAAAAAGACAAACATAAAAGGGGATACCTAATACATACGAAAAAGGGTAAATTAGACAAATGATAAAAAGGGAAAAAAAGGTAGTGTCAGATGAAATGGATAGGTGGTAACGTTATATTGGTTCTATACAAAGATTCTCTAGGTGTAGTAGTTGAGTAGAACCAAGATCTGGTAGCATTAGGGACTACCAAGATAAGAAAGGGATGTTGAAAGTATTGGTAGGAGATTGGAAGAGAAGTACTCGGCTAAATGGAGCCAATGTCCCATCACTTAGTAAGAAGCTCTCATTAGCTGGAGGTCTTATCATTTGATATACAGCCCTTAGCAAGAGAATAGTCAGTCTCAGCACAAGAGAGAGAACAAAGCAAGGTATAAACCTTCCAAAGCTCTCAAGGATTTCAACCACCCTTCTTCTGTGTACAATTTCTCGTTATCAGTAGGTTGATGAGAGAGAATTCTTCAAGTGAGGGACTGGAGGCCTCTAAGGCATATGCAAGTATATGGGCCAGAGTTCAGTGACCCATCAACCCTCCAACATATTTTTGCAGGTTTCGATAATCTCAAGCCTAATCGAAGACTTAAAGTATTAGATTTAAGCCCAATGACCTTGTTTCTTCCCACCAAAAGGTCTAACAGTCAATAGGTCCAAAACAATGTTAGATTAAGGATTCGCTTAATCACTTGAAATCTCTAAAAATCTTGCTTGCCTTGCGATTCTTAATGCATCCTATGGGGAGAAGTTATGAGAACCTACTAACAAAGAGCCCTAATGTGAGAGCAATGCTATAATTATTTTAATTTTTATTATGTAAGGCTTTAAGAACTTTTGGTTGGACCAAATTATCCATACCTTAAATGACTTAATTACTCCTCTTAATTTTTATTTATTGACCAAGTTTCACATGCATACTTATGGTGATCAATTGTCGAATATGTAAAGCTTGGACAGGATGAGTTATGTTGCCTAATACATGGAGACAACAAGACCATAACTCCCAAAAAAATTGATGTGACATTCTAAATCAACGAATGGTGAAGGGGATTTGGACCACAATGCATAATCATGGTTAGATTCACATCTATTTTATAAACCTCTAACATAGGGATGATTCTATAAGACATGGATCCTTGGTTCTTGGACCATCTAATGATAGGTCGTGTAGTGGACATAGGTATATGGGTAGTCAACCAGATTAAGAAAGCATTAAACAACTAAACTCATCTTTTTAGATCACATGTTCATGAAATGCCAAGTTCTGTCTGTAATTTGCATCTAACTGATGCAAAAATATTCATTTGATATTGAAATACCGATATAGTTCAACTATGGTACATATGTACAATAATATTTCCCATAGGATCTTATCTATATTATGGCATTAACAACATGCTTACAATTGTGATGATAAGAAAATAAATTGCATTGATGACATGCTTTTAATTGTGATGATAAGAAAATAAATTGCTAACTATTGTTGGAAATGTAAAATTTAAATGTCCTATGCAAATCATTAAAGGTTTTATTGTAGAATAGGTCCATTTTATTTTCAAATTTCAATTGCCTACATACTTTAATCATACAAAGCAGCATCTAACAAAAGCAAGTTTATTGTTTGCAAAACTCCAAAATAAAGTGCTTATGGATTATATGAAATCATAAACAATGCTCAAGGAAATGCAATACTTGGTCAAGTTTGATCATTGGCCACACCATTGTTTTTTGAAACTTAGATATTGGGAAATATTGGAGAACCATCGAAATCCTTTATTTAGATCAATGAAACTTAGCTAAAGTCACATAAGTGTTGCATCAAGTGTTGCATATCCATATGTGCATAGTAGAAGATAGTGTTGCTGTAATATACATATAAACATGTAATATTGCATGTCGACACACGTATGATTAGGGGTGTTTATGGTTCAATTAGATTCAATGGTCGAAAGAAAGTTTAGATCCTTAGTGAATTGAATTATTTTTAATGGTTTAAAATTTTAAATCAAACCACATTTAAAGTGATTCAGTTTAATTTAATCTAACTTAAGTCATTTTCATAGGCACTAAATTGCCTAATTGCATTTCACTTTACATGATACGCATCTATGACTATGATTTTCACCTATATATTTTGATGCGAGATTTCAATCAAAAGAATTTAACAATTTTATTATAGCATCATATATAGATGTCAACAAAAGAATTATAGATAATGATTCACTTTACAACATGCTATCTAAATTGATCCTATGAATTCCCTATTATACTACAATATTTCATAATAAGCAAGATGACTAAATAATCACTTTTAAAAAGTAACAAAATACTAAAGAACTTGCTTTATTGCTCCTTGTTGCCTAATGTAATGCAAACCTAAAATACATAATATTACTAATCTATTACAAAACTATAAATTAAAAGGCTTTTCATTCCCATGAAAATATTATAAGATAAAATTCAAAGCCTATATATAAAACTATGAAGTTCAACCAATTGATAAAAAATGGTCTTATATCTCATTAAATATATAAGCCCCTTATTCAACTTCAAGTGTTGAACTTCGACAATGCTCTATAATCTACTTTAAATATTCAAGCCTGTTATGCAAACTAAAATGAAGAGGAATAATAAAAAAATTCAATACATATGTTATTAAATCATATAAATACATAACATTTATATTATAAAGCTAATTGCGATTTGGTTCGGATTCAAATAATTCAATATATTTGTTGATAGGTACTTTAAGGACATGGGCCTTAAGCCTAGACTAGCTAGCCTTTAGAAGATACCCATCTATTCAACTAGATACACTTACTAATTTAAAAAGATTCAATGCTAGATATGATAAAAGATATCTTTCCTAAAATATCTTGATCTCATCACCTATAAATAGGAGATAAGGCCCCTAAGTAAGGGGATTCACAACCTCTCTCTTTTTGTTTGCTCCCTTTGGCTTTTACTCTCACAAAACTTTTGTTGACTTAGGCATCAAAGTGGATGTATTGGATATCTTCTAACACTGTCCAATAGCCCTTTTTTATTTTGTAAGTGATTGCGCAATAGAGAAAATATATACCATCAATAGTGTTCAACTAAGGTTTGAGTGTAATGTCAAATCCTCTTAAAAACCATAGTTTGTTTGTTACTTGTGAGTTATACTAATCTCCCTTATAATTACAAAAGCTAGTTTAGATTTGTTGTTGTTGATCTACTAATATTTACATCTATATACATTATTTCCCATAAACACATATAAAACCTAGAAATATACTAAACACCAACTTGGTTCATCAATGTTGCATGATTTCCTTGTATGCAACTAGGGTCTTAGGGCATGTATGCATCATGTTTAATGGTACTAGGGCTTAACAACCTTGTTATTCGAAAGTTGGAAATTTCTTCACTTGTTGAAGTTCTCAATTGATTAAGGTTGTCTAAGATGCTACAATTGTTGACATTTATTATTATCAAAGTAATTGTAGAGTTATAAGTATGTTATGTTTGAAGTATTGTTGATGAGTAGAAGTTGTGTATTGCAATTAGGTGATTACGCTTGAGGCTTGGTGAAGCAAATTAGGTATTTTTTTGAATTGCTTGAGAAAAATTATGCTTTGTGTAATATAGTGAAAATGTCTAGTGAAAGTGTGAATAGTAAACGAGATAGTCTTATTAGTTTGAGATGAAGGACGAATAACCTTGAGTATCAATTGCAAGATGCTACTAAATCTTTACAAGAATTGACATGGCTAATGTATGGAAGGAGAAGGATTCAAAGAAGCAAAAGAAGAAGAAAGCGAAAAGAGAAGAGAAATAGTGGTTCTAGCCAGAAGCGAAGTAATAGGGAAAAACTTGGTGATCAAATCTTAGTTGAGAATTATGTGGAAAGGAAGAGAGTTAACCATAAGGTGCTAATTGATTCTTAGTGAATATTAATTTGAGAATTCCTTCATTTAGTAGGAGTGGCAAACTCGATAAATGCTCAAATTAAGTGCCTATAGTTAAGAAATTTTTTTATTATTATGAATTTGAGTCTACCAAAGTCAAACTTACTTCACTTGCTTTTGTTGTATATGCAAATATGTAGTAGGACAAGTTAATTACTAAGAAATATAGAGATGGAGAAGAATCAATGAAGACTTAGAGGTTGAAAAAAAGATTCTTAAGCCAATGTTCTATATCAAATCATCTTAATTAATGAATATTATTTTTTCTCTAACCTTTTAACAAGGGAGATCAAGTATTGAGGAATATAGTAAGGAATTTGACCCCTTGCTAACCTAATGTGAGTTGAATGGACCTGTTGAACAATCTATAGCTTGTTTTCTTACTAGGCTTCATGATGATGTTGCTTGTGTAGTTGAGCTCTAGTCACATACTACTTTAGATGATGCGACTAAGTTAGTAGTGAGAGTTGAAAGACAACAAAAATGTCAAAGGTATAGGGCATAACAACCATGATGGAAGTTTTCTAATCCTAAACCTAACAAGCATGAAGAGAAACATTGGCTTGTGAAGAAGTTCTAGAGGGGAGAACTTCACAAAGTGAGACAAATAGAACCTAAAGTTATTGAACAATTACAAAGTAGAAAACACTAAGATGTAAAGTGCTCTACCTGCCTATGGTATGGCCATATTGTTTCTCGATGCCCAAATAAAAGGGTGATGATTGTAATCAAGGTATATACATACATACATACATACATATATATATATATAATTTATGTCATTTTCTTAAATTAGTTAGTATCATATATTAATTTTAAGGAATTCTTATTTTCTTTATCCTATACATATATATATATATATATATATAGAAGGATCTATACAATGGAATTGATAAAACTACTTTTAATGAGATTACATTTATTTTTAGCGGATTTATTTTATAATATTAAATTTTCATATTAAAGAAACACTTTTAACGAGTTAATAGGTTAGCCTGCTTAACTCATCATATTGTATAGATGGATTAAGTGTCACGAGTCGATAAGTTGGTTTACTTAATCCACTAACCCATAATGAGGCGACTAAGACCTAAATTTCTAATCTACTTGTTCAATTGGCCAAAGGGGGCTGGACCATTTAACATGTGAACTAAAGTGGGTCAAGGCAAGTTGACTTGCTTAACCTACTTACATAGCTCTAATATACACATATAGCATCACACAAAACACCATAAAGATCATGCCTTTACGAGCAGCAATTCACCCCAATTACAATGGGACAACAATCTTCTATTTGAACACAAATAGGATAAGATTAGCAATACAATTACTAAAAGAAGGCATTATGCATGACATGACATGCAACATGAAAGTCATAATTATGACACGAACAAATATGATTATATTGTAATTTAATTATTTGTAATCTCTATTCAATTTCATATACTTGTAGCACCAACAAGAATTTAATATGGAATAGATACATGACCACATCCTGCTAGTATGAATTGCTAGCCTTATTTTAGCTACACCACCATCTAATATTCTATTGTCTAAGCATCACTTTTTTTTATTTTTTTACATGTTTTCCGTCAAAATAGATTAGTTGCAAAATGTTGTCCAAATAAGAGATTATTAGAAAATTTTTATATTTGTGTTGTGTAGATAGGGATTTGGTTGTAATAGCATTATCTAAGAGGAGTGACGTGAAATAACACATAAAGGATTATTAAGAGAGAAAGAGACATGAGTGAGAAGCAAGTAATCTCAATAGCATATATCCCATTATTCTTTAAGAAAAGCATTGTGATCTTCACTTTGAATACAGTTTGATTTTTTGACTTAAAAGAATCCCTCTCTTTAATGAATCCTCCTAGGGACTATTGTCAATTTCAAGCCCATGAAAGACCTTTTCCTAAGTGCATGAGCCTCCATGCCAAATCTACCATGATCACCTCATAATCCATACACTTGATTTTTAGAACCATATCACTTCAACCAATGAGTCAAACCCAAGCTACTGTTGGGTCTAAAGTCCACGAGTTGAAGAATTTTGATTTTATAATAACCGGCTATCATAATGAGAAAATTCATGAAAGCCCAGTGTGGTCATGTAACCCGTTACAATAATGAACTTTCACGCCTCTTGTTAAAAACTTAATGTGGTTACACAATTTGGCGTAGGCCTAAATTGTCTAATGCAAATGAAATGAAGAGCCTCAACTCCTCCTGGCCATATCTGTAATTTTAACGTTAAATCCATTAAGAGAACCGACACAAGAAAAATGAGGAAATAAGATGCATATATTAATTACGACTGTAAAATTCATAACTAATCTTAGGAATCAAATAAATGCCTTACCTTTATAGCGGAATCAGCAAGGAAGTCAATCAGCTCAGATCCATCTTATTTTAGTGTTCAACCGGAACGAACAAGTGACAGCACATATCGAGTTGAATTCCCCCTAGATCCAGAAGTTCATATTCATATGCTTGCCACTCTCAGCCAAATTGCAAATTGTCAAACATCACATTTTCTTTCATTCTCTCTGTTTATCTCTCCGCGATACTCGTAGACCATGATTGCACATGCTCCATGTCTGCTCTTGACAATCAAACAACTGTCAAGTGGAACAAAATTTTTATCAAATACCACAAATTAGTCACAACATAACGTAACCATACGTGTGTTATTCCCTTGTCACTTGTCACACAGGATTTATATCATCCAATTATTTTCCGGTTTTAGAAAGGAAAAATTTTAGGCGTCACCCTAAAATACTTATAAAAAGAAATTATTTCTTTTTTTTTTTTCCCTTTCCTTCAACAAATGCTTTAAACAACACTTCTAAAAAATTAGTATACGATACTTTTTTTTTTAACTTATTTCTTTTTCTTCTTGTTAAAAAGAAATAAAATTTCAATACTAGTACAAGCCCAACACAATACAGGCCTCAAAAGAAGATGCACAAGCTAAATGATTTAAAGCAAATAGCCTAGAAAGACCAAATGGGGTATTCAACCATCAATCTATATAACACATTTGTCTTCTAAAGGAAAGAGCTACACCAATCTCCAATTACATTGGCATTTCTAGAAATAGAAGAATTAGTATACCATTCAAATATCAATATTATGCCAATTTACACTAAGTATTAATGATCCTTCCGATAAATCATGGAACCTCCATTCTCACCAGGGGCTAGAACAAAAAAAGACTTAATCACGTTTGCCAGACCGTAATAATAAAAAGAAAAAGAGTTTCCAAACTGTACAAAAACAACTGACTCAACACAATCTAAAAAACAAGCAAAAACAAAAATAAAAGAAACGGAAGAATAATATAATTAGACAAAAGAGAGGAGAGAGATTCTCCAAATCTTTGCATAAAAGATGAATCAAACAGCTAATTGTTGCTTCTGATGAGAAGTTTCGTCGTCGCTGAAAGTGAGGAGGGCCTTCTTTAATACTCTAATGTTTGAAGATTCCACCATGCTTAGTGGGGGTTGCATCATCATCTCTTTTTGCAAGTAAGAAAAATAAGCGTGGAATGTGGTGGGCGTGACATTTAATTGGAAGCCTAAGCCAAAAAGAAAGTCCACTTCTAGGAAATTCATTTCTGCTGTGCTAATACCACCCACTTTTGCATAATATGCATTGTTGTAATACCTGTAAAACAAAACCACCATATTCATAAACCCCACATCGCTTTTCTGTTATTAATTTAAATTCAAGGATCTTAATAACTATATGCAGTAGTAATATATTCTCCACGTATTACAACTTCGCAGGTTAATTATTACGTGTACATCGTGACAGCTACGCAACTTAAGTCGTTTATGTTGCATGTAAACTCATTTATCCATTATAACAAGTAACACCCATACTCCAAAAATATACAAAACAAATTTTACTGCCAAACTACGAATAAAACCATAAGTGAGCGTGTGTGTGTTTATTTGAATCTGGATGGTACTAAAGTTTTCTACCCTTTGACCATTAAAAATATATCACAGGGAAAGATCTATTATTCAATATCATCTTTCCGACCTATATACACATACAGCACAATTCTTTGATGAAATTGCTGCTGGTTGGCAAATGTAATTCGTATCAAAACCAAAATTTAACATGTCCAATATGTCATCAACAAGAAAACGGCCGAAACTTGTCCATATCCTTGTAATTTTTTACTGTCTAACAAAATGAGTCAGCATCTAAAGTAACTTGTGGCCTAAAAAAAGAAAAAAAAAAAAAAAACCTTAATATATCAGATGTACAGGAAGAGTAAGAGGATTGAAAACTCACATGTCATCCATGAATTTGGCAGCAACCATAACACTTGTAATGAACAGCCGATGAACATTGAAGGAATTGATGGGCAAGGAAGGTTGTCTTTGTGCAAACCTATCCAAGTAAACGTAAGCAACAATGAAACAAGACGGGCTGCAATTCGCATACTTGAAAATCCGCTCTAGATAGCTCTGGATTGAAATCGTAGGGCGCGTAAAGCCATGAAAGACTGAGATTTTCTGGGTTTGTAATTGACGGTTCAGATCGTTCGAATCAGCCACTCTTTGAAGCAACGAAGACAGGAATGACATGAGACTCGACATTACAATTGGGTTCTCCAGTTCAGCCATTGTTGTTGATATCCGCTTTCGTTTCTGGCAAGTGGTGACCATTTCCATCATATAAGGCCTTTTTAATCATGTGCATCTGAAACAAGACAGGTGGGCCGTAGATGGGCATATTTATTAATTGACCAAGGTAGCCTTCAAAAGATTACGGTTTATGACAACGCTGTCCCCACTTGTGGGTTTGGCCATTTGTGTCCTTTATGACTCAAAAAGTTTTGGGATTGAGTTGGAAAATCATGAGTATTAATTTCTATATTCAAATTTTAACTTGCAAAAGAGGGAAAATAGGAGCAATCAATTAGGATTTAATACTGTGGTCCTTCGGATTTTCATTTGAAGAAGAAGGTTTATGCTTTCATTCATTTATTTTTGGAGAAGTTTACGGTGACAAAGACCATGGCATGCCATACTCGTCATGTGATTTCATGTGACCAACAGGGTACTGTAAGTTTTGGGTCCCACTTCTGAGAGACATTGCATGTATTTATATGCCTTTGGTTTGTGAGATCTTGCATGTGCAAAAGAAGAAAGAGATCTGGACATGCATGTGTAGGAGTGACTCTTCGAACGGGTGACATGGAAAGGATTTGCCGTGTTGGGGTCTAGTCTAGCGATTAGCATCATGACATGTGCTGATTTTGTTGGTGGAATTCGATGTTTTAGTAGATATAATTAGGTGCTAGATCCGGTTTTCCTCATGGATTTAGATTACTTGGCAGCCGCGCATGTATATTTGGACCAACCTTTTTAGCCTTTATCTAGCAATTATTCACATTTTGGGTGTGATTATTTTGTGAAATATGTTCCGGATCTTTTCTGTCTTTTTACGAGTAGAGGTTTACAAGTTGCCATATGTTATCATAATAATTTCAATTAATTTTAAAAATTAAATATATATGTCAAAATCGTAATATCATTTATAGGATTATATGAGTTTATGATTTTATATGCTTTTTCTTAATTAAATCGTGTAAAATCTTTTTTCATGTAAACTATCATAAAATTGTAAGTCTATACATTAAACTCAATAGATTCATGCTTTTATAATTGAGTTTCTCAATTTTACCCATACGTGTCAAAATAGATTAAAAGACAAAATATACAATTAAAGTTCTACAAGCTGATAAATTATTAAGGTCCTTTATGATAATGCTCAACTTTGGGAGGATGATTGAGGTCAGAGGCCAAGTCTAGCCTCCTGGCCTCAAATAATGCTACAATGGTAATTGTGAAGTTGGCTGAGTAGCTGAATCAATGCTACACTGACAAATTAATAAGGTTTGGGAAAGAAGCCTTGGACAACCTCAACTAAACTACAATGATAATTGTCAAGTTCGATGGGTGGCATGATCTTATGTTTTTGACAAATGTTGGATCTAAGGTATGCTGGCTTGTCCGAAAAGCCTTAATTCAATTTTGTCTTTATGCATTAATCCAAGAATAATATAAAAATCAGAAAATTAAAAAAAAATGAAAGTTTTGATTTCAATGGGCTAAAAGGGCTATTTCAAGCCTTATATGGATGTTAATTTGATAAATTAACTTTTTAGTCAAAGTGGACTCGCATTTATAAAATAGTAAAAATTTTCATTCAAGCCTAGCCAAATCAATTTTAAGAATGTGAAAGCAAACAATTTATATAAAATGCAAATGCAAACATGCCTCATTTGAGTTTTTTTTTTTTTCATCACTCATTTGAGTTTAAATTGGCTAAGAGGTGTAAATTTGAAGTTTCAAATTAGCTAAGCCTTTAATGGATGGAAACTTGGATTTTTATCAAATTTGAATTCATTTGAAATTTTAAATTTCATAAAATATATGTATTAGGCCCAATTTTGGAATCAATAGGCTTGTAATTGATCCATAGCATAGTGTTCAGTGAAATTTAGTCCTAGAGGTTTATATAAGATTTAAAATAATTTTATTTTGAATGATATAAGGGGATAAGCCTGCTAATTCGATGGATATGGAGTCAATATTGTAAAAACCAAGTTAATGGTTCAAATCTCACTCTAAGAGATACTTTATCATTTTATTTACAAACAAAAGTTGTAGCTAAAGTCATCTTATTCACATGCACATGAATAAGACATGGCCATCCATGTCCAGTGGAAGGCAATGTGCCTATGAGACATATCGTCTTCTACCTCATGCAAAGGGTGTATTGGGTCACCATTGAAGTTTACATTCGAGCTTCCAATCATCGAAACTAGCTCATTTCGAGTGTTTGGAATTCAATGAGCACAATTCCAGATGGATTTTCTTTTGGAATTGTGTCTTTTTACTTAAAAATCCAATTAAAGGTCAAGTCAATAAATTTATACTCGACCTTCAATCTTCCATTTCTCCTTGCACAATAACACATTTGAATATATAAATAGATTTCTACAATCATGAGGAATGATTTTTTAGCAACAATTTCCCTTGAATATGTTTGTTTTCCTCTAAAATTTGCATTCTCTCTCTCCAAGCTCAAAACCCACGCAACCCTCTTTCTTTCTCTAACTCTACTACTGCATCTACCCAAAATTGACATAAATCACCACCACCATTCCATCTACAACCCAAAGCCTAATCTTTTTAGAAAAAAATAAAAAAAAAAGAAATACTTAGGAACCCCAAATCTGAACTACCTTATACCCACCACCACTGACCTCTCACACATCACATCTACTACTCCTATCACAATTCCGCTACCACCACATGACTTTCAACACCCCATTTGACCTATCCAACGTCTTTTTCCCTCTCATTAATCACCATGTTGCCTTGAGCAAACCAATACCATCCACTACTCCTTTTACATTATCAATTACCCATTGTTGATCTAATCCATCCAATGTGAGTTCTAGTTTGAATCAAATTTTTGTTCTAGGTTTGATTCTGGGTCTAGATTTTGGTTTGGGCACTAACTTTGGTTTTAGGTTTAAGCTCATGTTTAATTCTAACTTGGTTCTAGTTTGGGTTCTAACTTTAGCTTTGGTTTAAGTTTCGAACCTAACTTCTAAGACGGTTTCTAATTTGGTTCTAATTTTTTGTGGTAACAACTCTTGCTTTATTTTGTAGGTCCAACTCATCTTCACACTTATTCTTGTTATATGTTTTTTATTTATTGTTATATATATGAATGTCTTTTTAGTTAAAAAAAAAAAAACAATTTTCACCTTTTTATTTTTATGCAAATATATATAATAAAGTTTTCTTTTATGAAAAAATAACATATAAAATCATAAAAAATTTTCCTTCTCAATAAAGTTTTCTCCTTACCTGTGTATATGTATGTACGTATGTGTGTGTGTATGTATACGCGCACATGTCACGAGCAGATTCCGTCACTCTATCTTATGTGGCACTTAATGTTCCTGACCACATTAAGGAAAGCTAAGTCAACCTGTAACATACTCACAAAGTTTAGAAAGAGAAACTCTAAAGGTATGTTGTATTCACTCAAATAACTTATGTCTTACATGTGAGGAGAACACTCCTATATATACAGAAAGCCTTCACAAATTAATAATTAAGATCAATTCGATCTAACGGTTACTGTTGACTCCCAACTACCACATTCACCTACCCCACCTATTACTATACAAGATTCTAGACTTTTCTAGAACTTTTTATCTTTTAGAAGCTTTTAGTAGGCTTAGGCTTTAGTCTTAGGATTTAGAAACCTCCTGAGAATGGCCCACTTTGGGGGGTCCGTAATATTCTCCCCCGCTCAATCTGGCGATGCCCTCATCGCTCCTTCATCATGGAACTTTTGAATCTTGTTTTTGAATTGCCATAATGCTTCAGCTGGTTCCCAATTAGCTGCACTCTCTAGTCTTTGCTTCCACATAACCATATACTTATGTCTAGGAGTCTATCCACGTCCCCTTACATATCTATCAGCTATGATCCCTTCAACTTCTTTGTCAAATGAATAATGTACTTTTATTGGGGCCCTTTATGATACAGCTCTTATGGGGTCTTCCTCATCCTTGTGGAATGGTTTTAGCATGCTTACGTAGAAAACCGAGTGGAATTTCATTTTGGATGGAAGTTCCAATTTGTAAGACACTCGCCCCACTCGTTTCACAATTGGGAATAGGCTTTCGTAGCGCCTCATTAAACCTTTATGCAGTTGTCCCCTCGTACGTTGTATCAAATATAACTTAACAAGCACTTGGTCGCCTACTTGATATTCCATCAGCCTACGCTACTTGTTTGTAATCTTCTTTATTCTCTTGATAGCTCGGTCTAAGTATATCTAAGCTAAGTTATGATTTTCTTGCCATTCCCTTGCAAATTTATATGCGGGAGGGCTAGACCCTATATATCCCATTGTCACTATATTAGGAGTTAAGGGCTACCTTCCTAGGATGATCTCGAAAAGACTCTATCCGATGGACTCGTTCTTCTGTAGGTTGAATGAGAACTCTGCTACATCTAACAACTTGGTCTAATCGCATTGGTTAGCTCCTACAAAATGCCTTAAGTATAATTCTACTAGAGCATTCACTCGCTCCGTCTGGCCATTCATCTAGGGATGCAAACTAGTTGAAAAGTTCAACTTGAATCCCAGAAGTTTTTTACAATTCTATCCAAAATTTCCCTATGAATCGCCCATCTCGATTACTCATAATGTTTCTTAACAAGCCCCAATACTTTACTATATGTCTTAAGAACAATTAGGCAGCTTCATCTACCGAGCATTCCTTTGTTGCTAAAACAAAAGTCATGTATTTTGAGAACCTATCTACTACAACCATAATTGCACCATACCCTTCTAATCAGCGCAAACTTACAATGAAGTCCATGGAAACACTCTCCTATGGCTATTCAGGAATGAGAAGAGGCTCTAGTAGCCCCAAAGTTGCATTATGTTCAACTTTTCCTTATTGGCATACAAGACAAGTTCAAACATAGCTCTCAACATCTTCCCTCATGTGTAGCCAAAAATACTTCTCCTCCATTAAGGCTTTGGTACGGTGCATTCCTAGATGACCTACCCATTTAAAATCATGACACTCTCTAAGTATCTCCCTTCTTAGGTTTAAGGAATGAGGCACATAAATTCGATGTCCCTTTGTGTATAGTAGTCCATTCTCTTGCCAAAATCTCCTTATTTTCCCTTCTTGACATTAGATCAATAGAGCTTTAGCCTACTTATCACTCTCCATCCCCTCTTGAATTCTATCAACGAAGTTGCTTTCAGGTTTGCTAATGGCTACCAACTCAACCCTTTGGTTTAAAGCATCCGCCACAACATTAGTCTTACCTGACTTATGTTCAAGGTCAAAATCGAATTCTACCAAGAAAACCTACCATCAGGCTTGCTTAGGAGAGAGCTTCTTTTAAGTTTGAAAATAGCTAATGGCCACCATTAGGCTTGCTTAGGAGAGAGCTTCTTTTGAGTCTGAAAATAGCTAGTGGCCATATTATCAGTTTTGACCACAAACTTCTTCCCTAACAAGTAGTGCCTCCATACCCAAAGACAATGTACTATCGCCGTCATCTCCTTTTCATACACTGGATATCACCTCTCTGTGTCATTCAGCTTCCAGCTTTCAAATGCCACAGGGTGTCCTTCTTGCATTAAAACCCCTCCAATAGCAAAATCACTAGCATCTGTACATACCTCAAAGGGTTTGCTAAAGTTAGGAAGGAGAAGGACTGGCTCCTTAGTGATTGCGATCTTCAAGGTCTCAAGTGCCTATCATCTATCTATACTCCAAACCTAAGGGGTATTCTTTTTTAGTAAGTCTGTCAATGGGCTCGCTATCCTCAAATAGCTCTTAATGAATCTTCTATAGTAATTTACTAAGCTAAGGAAGGATCTCAATTCGGTAAGCTTAGTGAGCTTCTTCCAATCCCAGATGGCCCGTACCTTTCCTTCGTCCATTCTAATCTTTCCTCTCCCCACTATGTGACCAAGGAACATCACCTCTTCTTGCATAAAAGCACATTTCTCTAGTTTCACATATAGATCATTCCTTCTCAAAGCTAAGAATACCGAGCGAAGGTGCTCTATGTGTTCCTCTAACGTCTTACTATAAATCATAATGCTATCCAAGTATACTACTACAAATTGATCAAGAAAGGGGGCCAAAACATGATTCATAAGTGTATAGAAGTAGCCGGGGCATTGGTAAGGCTGAACAGCATGATCAGGAATTCAATAGCACCATACCTTGTAACATAAGTGGTCTTGGGTTCGTCTCCTTCTACAATCCTCACCGGGTGATATCCCAACCATAAATCCAATTTGGAGAAGTATCTAGCTTCTCCCAACCTATCGAATAAGTCTAATACTAGTGGAATGGGATACTTATTCTTTATAGTAACCTTGCTCAGGGCTTGATAATCAATACACATTCGGAGTGATCCATCTTGTTTCTTCTGAAAGAGTACAGGAGCTCCAAAAGGTGCCTTTGAAGACCTAATGAAACCTACTTCTAGTAATTCCTTCAATTGTCGCCTTAACTCTTCTAATTCTGGAGGTGACATCCTATATGGGATGACGGCAAGTGGCTTGGCTCTAGGTTCTAATTCTATCACATGGTCTACCTCTCTTCTTAGCGGTAAATTCTTAGGCAACATTGGCGACATTATATCCTGAAATTCTTCCAATATCTCTCCTACTTGAGGTAGAACGCTTTCTTAACCAATAGTCTCTTCCCTGACTTTTAAGGTTGCCAAGTAAGTGACTTCATTCTTTTTGAGTCCCTTTTCCAATTGCATAGCCAATAGGAATTTGGTGACTTGGCTTACCTTTCTTATAATGGGGACTACACATTGTGAGTTATGATCAAGTACACAAATGCAATTAGCCTGCGGTACAATAAGTGCATCAATGCGATCTAGGAAATCCATCCCAATCACAAACTCAAAATCATCTATTGGCACTACTTCAACCGTCTCTTTTCCCTGCCAACCCCCAATATGGAGCTCTATCCTCCTGGCTACTCCAATAGTGAGAACTTCTTTTGAGTTAGCTATTTTGAGCCTTGTTTTAGTCTCCTCTACTTTTAGCCCCAACTTCTTTGCTGCCATATCAAAAATGAAAAGATGGGATGCTCCTGTATCTACGAGGGCATTAAGTTTCTTACCTACTACTAATACTTTGGTATACATCAATCATTTTCTTCTTTTGTTAACTTAAGACTTCATGGCACTGAGTAGATAAACTGACCTTAACTAAGCCTCATCCCCTTCATCTGAGCTCTCACCTGCTACTAGCGCTGCCAATCTCTCTTTCTTCGGACACTCCCTAGCATAATGGGGACCATTACAAAAATAACATTTCAATTCATGGGGTTTCCATCGTTCCCCCTCTCTCCCTTCACGAGTTCTACCTCAATCGTTATCTCTTTCCTCTACCTTGGTTTTCCCCTTAAAAGAACTCCTACTCTTCTCCTTTTCAGCTCCTCCTTTCCATCTTCCCCCTGGGGTCTTAGGATCTATCTTCTGAAAATTCATTAGGCCTTCAGCAATTGCTATAGCCTTGGAAATGTCTTCCACTCCCCTTCACTCTAGTTCTAATTTAGCCCAAGGCTTTAAGCCATCCACAAACATTACCAAAGCATCGTCTTGGTTGAGGTCAGGGATCTCCAACATCAACTCTGAAAATTCCTTTACATATTATTTTATGTCACCCTTATGGGTTAAGTGATGTAATTTCACCTTTGCTTCCTTAGTAGCATTTTGAGGGGAGAATTGACCCTTTAGCTTTTATACAAAGCTATCCTATGTATTGATATCAACTGCCCTCCTGTGCCACCATACCATAGTAAAGTCTTTTAGATACATGGTAGCAATACCTACCTTTCCAACATCATCAAAGATTCCTACAATGTTAAAGTATTGTTTCACTCCCTACAAGAAGTTGTCTACTTCTCGAGCAGACCACATTCCATTGAAATGCTTTGGCTTTGGAACATCGACCCTATGGCTTGTCTGGACAATCACTCCATTTGCAACAGCAATTCGACAAGCCATCAATTGAGTGTTGAGATCTTCAATCTCTTGACGCATGGCCACTACCATTGTAAGAATCTTAGCTTCATAAGCCTCTTCCTTAATTTCTAAAGTTGTGACTCAAGCTTGGAGAGCATTACCCTTCTCTTCAATAACGTTTCCACACTACCTAAGCTCCTCTACTCCCTGATTAAGTGCTCCTTGCAATTTGCCTCAGAGTTTTTCATCCATCTCCTCAAGACTTCCTTGAGACTCGTCAAATTGTTCATTGGCCTCAACAATGCTCAACTCTGCCCTATCCATCCTATTAAGGACGGAGTTCAATAAGTCCCGGGACCTATCCCTTTGCCTAATAACACGACAATCATCATGGTTGGCCAACTCATCAACTATTGAAGTGTTGTTGTTTCCTCTGAATGACATTTTCTCTACAAGTAATCCCTTTTCTAAGCTCTAATACCACTTGTTATGAGTGGATTCCGTCACTCAATTCCGTGCGGCACTTAGCATTCTTAACCACATTAAGGAAGGCTAAGTAAGCCTATAACACACTTACAAAGTTTAGAGAAAGAAAGTAGAGAGAGAAACTTTGAAGATATATTGTATTCACTCAAATAACTTATGTCTTATATATGAAGGAAACACCCCTATATATACAGAAAGCCTTCACAAATTAATGGTTAAGATCAATTCGATCTAACGATTACAGTTGACTCTCAACTACCACATTGACCTACTCCACTTATTACTATACAAGATTCTGGACTTCTTTGGAACTTTCTAGAACTTTTCATCTTCTAAAAGCTTTTAGTAAGCTTAGGCTTTAGGAACCTCCTAAGAATAGCCCATTTTGGGGGGTCCGTAATACACACATATCTATATACATAATTTTTTTCACATCTATGTTATTATCAATTAGTTAATTTCTAAATTATCCAAAAAAAAATCAATAATTGGGATTTTTAAAAAATTTGGACTATTCTTAGATTTTCAACAAAAAAATAAAATAAAACAAAATCTACAATTTTTCTAAAATTTCTTCCAAAAATAAAAAAGTTTGGTTTTCAAATTAAAAATGACAAACACACTAAATTTTTCTACAAAAAAAAAAAAAAAAAAACGAACCGTAGATGCTTGATTTGGAATAGAGGAAACATACCCACTTGCAAGGCAGCCTAAAAAGATAAAAAATATTTATTTTTTCCTAAAAGAAAGTTTATAAAAATTTCTTTTCCTCATAAAATAATTTCGTAAAAAAGGTCCTTTTCCATTAATTATAAGGTTTGTGTTTTTTTTTTTCCCATTCAAAAATGCTTCTCCATTCTATTCAAATTAAAAGAATAAAAGTTTCCTTTTAGTAGAGATCTAATTTTCCTTTTAGTGCATTTTTTATAAAAGAATAATAAAAAATAAATGTTTATTTTCTCTTTTGGTTAGTTGTTAGTTATTTTAAGTTAAAAAAAAAAAAGAAGAAGAAAGAAATAAACAAGCAAAGATTGAGATGGAAGGTATATGTTAGAGGTTTGTGCAGAGGGCCACTCTCCAGGTGTTTAAGTAATTTTACAGCTTAACGTGGTCAAATGATGGTTAATGTTTTCTCATAAGTCATCCTTGAAGGGAATTGATTGTAGGGTTAACTTCATCCATTTAAGGGTAGAAGGAAAAGTTTTTGTAACAAAGTTGGATGTCAACAAAGACTCTTCACTAACTTAAGTTAAGCTTTTAGGTTGAAAACCATCATGTTGATGGCTTGTGATAATGAGGTAGCTGAGCACATTTTTGAAGAGTTAAAGAAGAGGGGTCAACCTTTCCACGTAGAAAAGAAAGTTTGTTGGTTTCTTAGTATGGAGTCTATTTTTTATAAGGAAGAGACCAAAAAGGGGTGTGGATGTTAACTCTGCAAGTTTAACCTTCTACATATGGTGTTGAACTTAAGTATTGTAGATATTTCCCCAAGTCAATAAAACCATATAAAATGAAAACCAATTTAAAATTTTAAACTCGAAACTTAAAACAAACATGAAAGATCCTATTATATGATTTGAAAACGCTAAACATGTACGAAAACCTCAATTCCTACATACGTGTATTTTTAAAAATGTAAACTTAAACTTAATAGAAATCATAAATATCAAATTGTAAAAATTATTAAAACTTTATAAAATTATCCTAATGCTTAAAAAGCCATAAATCAATAAAATTATCATTAATTTTGCGAAATCATGTAAAACTGATAACGAACAAATCAAAGATGATCTTTAAGTAATAATAAACAACAAAACTAAGCTAGTTAAAAGAATAAATTAATAAATTTACAAAATTAATTTTACTTGTGTACATAAGTAACCCCACAATATGTATATATATATAAATGTATTGCTAAGCAATTTCCTTCTCTTTTCCTAATCTATCGTATGATATATGTCACAAATTGAGGACGGTCTAGTTGTGGCAGACGTCATATACTATATGAAGAACCCCTGATTGGTTACCCTTCCAATCATGAACTCTTCACACGATATACAAAGCTTTACAACAACTAGTTTCCTAAGAACATACAAATCCACATGATATCATCACACAAACATATTTATATAAAATTTAAACTACAAAGTTTACAATACACAATAATTTAGTATATCTAAGTCTATATTACTGATAAAACAAAAGTAGATAAGTAAAAGTCTACATAATCAGTTCTCTCAACACACTAGAAGGCTCGTTCTTGCCTAAGTCCCCAAGCTAACCTGTGGCATCCCCCAGCTAACCTTAACAAATAAGCCATTCTGCAACAAAAGTCTAAGGGAGTGTAAGCCTCAGCTTAGTAAGCAAAACCCTCAGCTATACCACAAGCAAATTATAAATACATTATATTCACGCATATGAATGAATGGTCAAATAGAATGCCAAACAATACATATAGTTAACTAGTCAATATACGTAACTAAGATTTAACGCCCTCCAAAGTCAGGGTTAGAGTATACACGGCACCAATCAGATCCAGGTATTATACTAAAACTTACTTTACTATGGAACTACATGTTCTGTACTCAAATCAAACAAGTCTTTTATTTTCATAAAAACCAAGTTCTAGTATAATCGTGAGTGGGCCCCCACAGTCTACACTCATCCCTAAACAGAGGCCTCTAGGCTCGATCCTTAGTTAGGTGGTTGGCACCTCCAACGCCTAGTATTCCCGCAGGCTAAGGTAAGGTCATTTTATACGAGTGCACTGTACAGAACCAATAAATTTATAATAACAACCCCTGAATGGCCTCTCTTTACCTCCCTGTAATATGACCGTCGGAATTATGTCTATGCAATGCATGTTGATGCATGTACCAATTTCTTCTCATGAGCTAAGTATAGTTAAATCTAATTATAATGTGACCATCCAATAGTACACACAATCATTATCTATACTACCATGCAACAGCAAAGTTATATTTGTACTTAAGATAAATTTACAACTCAACACAATATAACATACACAAGCATTTCCCGACCCCATACAACAATCAATTAACAATATCATTTAAGTCCACTATCTGCAATCACATGCAAGCATGGAATCATTGGGTAAGTACTCACTCAATCATGATGACTTGCTCTAGTTGTAGTAATCAATCGGGAGATCTTCGCCCGTGTCGGGATCACCTGATCATTACGATATAATAATGATAGTAAGCAATTGAATTAACTAGTAATTCTAGATATGTATTTACCTAATTCTACTTAGATTGCTATCAATTTTATTCCGATTAGACTTTATCACTAATCGTATGTAACTTTTTCATTCTATTTCTGATATTTATGTATTTATAGTCTTCTTTTATCGTTTTCGAACGTATATTCACATGTTGATGTCCGTTTTGGATGTTAAAACCTATATTTTACGATATAAACTAAATTTATTGAAATTTTAACTATTGAAGCTTAATTATTCTTATTACTTATGTTTAATCCTATTTTAGGACTTAATAATTTAATTAGCCATTAGATTCTTATACTTAGGGAATTTTACATTGGTATTACTAATTCATATACTTAATTAAGTTTAATTCAATTTAAGAAGTATATTAGGGTTTAAAAGAGTTTTGGCTCCTAAGTACATGTATATGTATATGTTATATTCTTACGTAGTCTTATAATTTATTATTTTACAATCTTATACTTATGTCATTGCTTAAGTCATCAATTTCTTGTATCATCGCTTATGTCATAGCTTATGTCATTATTTAATTACATCATTACTTACATCATTATTCAATTATGTCGTTGCTTACATCATCATCCATTATTATCCTTATGTATTCATGCACTTTATACATATGTTATATATATACTTATACTTATAACATATTAGTATGTATACTTATGTACTTATACATATACTCATATACACATACGGTGACATACGTATTTTTATGCGTATTTTCGTATGCCTAAAGTCCCCTCTTAAGAAAGCTTCACAATTTTCATATTTTTGTACTTTAAGGGTGTATTTAGCATGGTATATGTATGTATAATTAGTATATGCCTTATTTTAGGTTACATACACAGTGGATACTTATGTACAAAGGTCTTTATATATGCATTTATCAAGTATACTCTTATATACACATACGTAGATATATGTACACATGCTCTTCTTCCATTTAGTAAAGCTATCCTACACTTCTAAGCATAAAGATTGGAACTTTATTCCTTTAACAACATAA
The DNA here is from genome assembly GCA_024138015.1 of Lumnitzera littorea. Classification (NCBI taxonomy): domain Eukaryota; kingdom Viridiplantae; phylum Streptophyta; class Magnoliopsida; order Myrtales; family Combretaceae; genus Lumnitzera; species Lumnitzera littorea. The sequence goes on from JAMXBB010000008.1 coordinate 66,333,941, forward strand.
ATGTACATAACACATAAACTTCCTATACTAACCTAACCTATACATCTAACTATTAAGTAAGATGGAACAATACATAATAACATACCTTTTTTCTCATTGAAATATGGATGTAAAGTTTGAAAATTGAGAAAGGGTGAAAGGGAAGGGGAATCACGGTTTTGGGAGGAAGAAAAGGACTTGGTTTTGTGTTATTTTTGTGCTTTGAAAATGAAAACAAGTAAGGTCTTAAGTGGGGAAAGTAGTGGATGGTAAGAAGGAAGAGAAATGGAAAAATATCTAAAGAAAAGAAAAGAAATCAATAGAAAAGAAGAGAAGATTCTAGTTAATAATGACACTTATGTTGACTTTATATTATGTAGACTTGGTCAACGTTTCATAGTTACATGTAATCTAAGTGTACATAATGAAGTGATTAAGACAAATTAGGAAGAAAATTAAGGAAATGAAAGGAAATAAGAAGTTTAGTGAATTGATTAGTAAAAATAGGTAATAAGATCTGCCAAATAGGTATTTATATCCTATATACATTATTTGGTAGGCCACTTAATATAATCATCGTGAAAAGTTTCATTTAGGGTATTAATACTCACTACATGTAACATAAGCATCAACTAAACTCTTAACTCCATATAATACTAACCTATTTATATACTTAGAAGATAAATGTGATCTATGATGCAATACCTTAGTTTCTAAAGGATTACTTTAGTATTATATATATTTATGAATGATTGAAAATTATCTTTAATCTTTTACGAATGATTTGGTATAATACTAAGATTATATTATCAATTTGGGTTTGAGGATAAATTATGGTGAATTAGCGCTTTTATACCCTTAAAGGTATAGTTTTAAGGTTTTTATAACTTTCAGATGAAATCTTTAATGTTTACATATGTTTAAGGTAGAAAAATTTTATACACGATTTATTAGTTATTTTAGGGTTTTCACTTTCACTAGCCTTGTCAACTCCTAGAAATATCTAATACACTTAAGTCTACTTTAAATATTAGGTCGAGAAATTTAGGGGCTTACAATATATATATATATATATATATGTTGCATAATAAAGCAATAATCTTAAATAATTAAGCTGATTGAACCTTAAGCTCCTAAGTATAAGTCAATTACTCCCGAATTGATGAAAAACCCTAAAAGATACTTACACACACTTGAACCCTAAAATTTAAGTTAATCAAGGACTTATGACCCTAAATAATTAAAAATATAATTTGAATAAATTTTATTCAACTCTAGAAAGTTTTAAAATTTCTTAAAAAATAAATCACAACCTACAAATTAATTTGAGAACCAAACCCTTAGAGAATTACATATAAGACAATTTCCTTATCTTTACTTATAAGCCATGTTTGTAAACCTTATCTTTTAACGAGCTTGTGAATCAACCAACAGTACTTTTCGAACGTTCTCAAGCATTAACTAAATTAATAATTCAAGTTCACTTTTAAAAATGAATTTAACTTTCCAATTCAAAAGTCTATTATCAATAAAACACGAACATGAAAACTGTAGACTCTAAAGTCACCCAAAACCCTAAATCCTAAAACAATTAAAAACTTATAACCCTAAGCGACTAATTGAGAATTTAATTTGAATAATTTTATTTAACTCTATAAAATTTCACAGTTTTATAAGAGTTAAATCATAACTTACAAATCAATTTAAGAAATAAACTCTAAAAGAAATTTATATAAGACAATTCCCTTATCCTTAATGCATAAGTCTTATGCACATGAATAAGTGAACCAACCAATCACCTTAGATAACTTATCAATTGAGAGTTTGAATAATTTATCAACAGATAACTTATCAAAAGCTAGTAATAAGATACTTTCCTTATGTCACCACGACTTATACTATATATGGATAAGTTATCACATTATTTTATGTATTCAACTTTTAATTAAGTGACAAGACAACTCAATACCCAAAAAGGAAACCCTATGGCCAGTTGGGAAGAGAGCTTAAGGGAGCCCATGCCTTATTAACTTTCAAGTACTCAATTGTCTTACACATGTACTGTTTACCCGTTAATGCTTACATCATCTAGTTTTGTCAAAAGTTGGCATTTGTGCATGCTAAAAGACAATGAAATTGAAGCTTTTTGAACACACTTCCCTCCCATTTAAAACTAGCCACTCACTCCCTCATTTCACTTTCATTTTCACTTCCTTTTCTCTCGCATTAAACGCAAACCAAAAGAAGAGATCTAACCCAATAAAATCCCAACATTGCCGCCACCATTTTGCTTCCATACTTATGGCACCAAGCTTTATTTTGTGCCCTCCATTTGTCAACTCCAAAAGCCACTTCTACAAACTTTAGATCACCCTCAAAAGCCCACTTTATAGATCAAGACTTAAGCTTCCAAAAAGATCTTGCAAAAGAAGAAGGAAAAATAAGGAGCATAAGTGGATACTTAGTGCAAAACCACCTTGTTTACACTTTTGAGGACAAGTAAGTTATTTCCTTATTTAAGTGATCTAGTATGCCATGTTAGGAGACTATATTTTTATGAAGATGTTGGTATGAACTTAAGATAATAACTTAGCTAGCTACTTTAAGAAATAAACTTATGAATCTTTCATAAGAAAGTTAGAATATGAGCATGATAAGTTGGTGTTATGTAAGGATACATGTTTAACACTTAGAATGAAAGATATTAAGTTGAGGAAGTCTTGAAATATGCACATGAACAAAGAAAAAGCATGCCAGACGTAAAGTATAAGAAAGCTATTCAAGATTTATTTTCACTTCTATTAAGTTGAACATACTCAAAATTAACATTAGGTAAAGGAAAATCCATTACATAAAGCTTTTATGAAAAAACCAACTTTGTGAAATGTAAACTATAGCATGAAAGTTATGATAAGTATGAGATCTATTATTTTTATGTAGAGTATAAGCTAAATAATCACCTCATGTAAGAGAAGTTAAGTTAAAGTTAGAATATGAGTAGTATAGGTTCATAATCTAACACCTAACCTTAAGAAAATGATGAAACAAGTTGAAAACTTCCACACCAAACTATCCAGATCTAGAACAATAAGAAAAAACACTTAAAAATATGATAAAAGTAAGTAAACAAAGTAAAAAGATCAACCAAGGCAAGTACAATAAGTGTATAAAGCCTAAAACTCAAAACCGAGCTTAAAATTTCCAAATGGGCCCCAAACTCCAAGTTGAACCCTCATTAAGTTTCTAACCAGAAAATTAACCCAACAATAAACTTTGTTTTAAGGCTCTTAAGAAGCCCAAAAGCCCACAAGACACTCCCTAAGCCCAAGAAAGTGACTATCCTTGATTTGGATAAAAGACAAGCCTATTTGACAACTTAAGCCTATTTAAAAGCACAAGAAGTTGTTGTTAGCCCTAAGAATGTAAATCAAAGTTGGAAATCTAACCTTAAGAAGTATTTTAAGCTTAGAATGAAATCCTAAGCCCAAGCCCAAAAGATTTCCTAAGATATCAAAAGGGCCAACAATCAAATAAAGCCTAAAAGTACTCTAAAACATGAGGATCACTACTATTCTGACCTATAGATAGATTTGCATACCTCATTTCAAAAATCTGACCTCACTATGTTAAAGTAAACTCGAAAATGATGAAGATTGATGGTAAGATCATAAAAATTGGATTTAAAACGAGAAAATTATACACGATTGAACTTTTAAGCAAAACCGGAAAAAATGCAAAACCTAGTTAAAAGTGTAACTTAAAGGGTCTTAGCTTAACTTTTTAAGTTCTATTCTAAGTCCTTATAGTATCATATTTGCGATGTCTAGGGAACCCGACTTTTGAAGATGACTTGCCCCTAGATTACTATGACTAATCCGTTATGGCTAAGTAAGTGAATTCCTTATGACTGCTTACTTGATTTTGATTATAGAATAGATGCACTTAAACTCATTTATGAAACTTGGATGCTGATAGGATATGGAAAATGCAAGTGTGTGAATTTATGATTGAATACTATAGCTTGTTAATCAGATGATAATGGGAATTGTTTGTGGTGACATATATGTATAGTTATATGGAATGAAATTGTCTGATCATCGTGAAAAATGGATTAAACACTTATATGATCAAGAAATTCAATGAATCATGCATTTCTCATAATTGCATCATACGACATCGACTGCCACTTCATGTAGAAAATAGGAAGGGACTTACAGGAGAAGGGCCTCTTACAGGATTATGCACTAGTTACGCCATCATTTTATTAAGTCTCTATCCTAAGTTAACAGGCTTATTAGGTGCCGGGAGACACCAATCATTGGCGAGGGGCCGTATCTTGTGGCTTCTACTTAGGATGTGTATTTGTGGATTGTGGAGGCCACCACACCATTAGACTTGAGATTTTGAAAATATAATTTGTTGCTTGGGACGAAAGTATATTATATATGATCTATATATATATGGTTTTGTTTTAACTTAAGCATAATAGTGCGATCGATATAAAACCTAAGTGCTAGGACCTGGATTTTGGTTTGTGTCTATTAATTATCTCTAACCCCAACTACAGGGGATGAAATTATGAGTTACATGCAATTCCTAGGCCACTGCATGTATTGTTCGACATTTTAATTGTTCATGCATTCATATGTTTGTGCATTAAATAAAAAATTGTTATGCGGTATTGATGGGGGATTATCTTACTAAGCATAAGCTTACACCCTAACAGTTCTTTTCCTTATAGGTTGATCGATAGTTGGGATAGGGATAAGAATTGAGTACGGAGTGCTACCATTGAATCAGTATGATGAAAAGCTTATGTAGTTAATTTGGAATGCTCCAAGAGGCAACTAATATCTCAATTAAGTTTAGTATCTTTAGTAAATTTAGAATTTTCTGGAATTATCTATCTTATTTCACTTTTTTGGTAGGAGATACCGATTCTCTGTAGTTCTAAGAAACTGTGGAATGTTAGATATCCATAGTTATATATATTATTCAATGAGTTAATGAATTAAAATCTAAAATCCCAGCAATTAACTATTTAGAGTTTTGCAATCTCTGACTTGCAAGACTGTTTCCTTATCATAAGTGCACACATAATATGGAAATTTTAAGCAATACTACCAGGCCCCCAATAGGATCCCCAAAGTAAAGGTACCCTTTGAGACTCTTAGCGTGCTAAGGTGGCTTTACAGTGAGGATCTATTAATCTAATGAAGCTAAAGTAATGAAATCCCTTAAAAACTCTTGCTCAATATGGGTACCTTATTATGTTTAGATTTTGCTATTACATTTTAACTGTTGATCTTTGATTTTATAGGAATTAGGGAGTTCGACATTATTGTTCTAAAGGCAACTAGCATGGAAGCCACTAAGGCCAAAGGAAGTAAAGGTGTCCTAACTTAGAAGAAAGTTCCCTTCTCCTCTTAGAGAGAAAGTAATGGTCATTATTGAGCCTAAAGGGATTAAACCTATACACTTTAGCTAAGATTCTTGTTTAAAGCTAAAGCTAAAGTTGAAACCACCAATTAATCAGCATAAAGAGCAAAAAAGAAGCATCTAAGGGAAGATGTGGCTAAGCAAGGCTCCAAAAATAGCTTACAGGAAGGTGCTCATAACCATTAGTAAGGATGAACCTTCGAGAATTGAGGTATCTAAGTAGCTCTTTCACCAAAAGGAGAACCACAAACCTCTCAATTAACAGGGAAGAAGCTCAAAAATCCTAACTCTTCAAATCTTTGTCTCACATTCACACTCCTAAAGCCTTGGGTCAATATTTCATCCCAAATAGGATGTATATACGAAAAGCAAAGGGCTCAGTTGTCGTAAATTATGCAGCGAGCTATTTAGGGGCTTGTCCTACTCAAAGATAAGCCTAACCTTGAGGATACCCTTAGGGATATAATTCATGAGATGTTTGAAAACTTGATATGCATAAAGCTTTATAATACAAGTATCCTTGCATGATGATCTTGGCAAGTAAATCATGATATTGTCATATTGTTGATTTCATCATTGCTTTTCTAGGTAATCTCATATACCGTTGAAATGTTCAACACTTTGAGGGCTAACAAACAAAAGGTACCCTAAGTTGTTACTAACCATGATACTTTGTGTAGGAAGAATGATCAATTGCACGATAAAGTTGATACTTTGTTACAAAGGGCATAAGATGTAGAGAAAAGTCTAATAAGGGTAGAAGAGGAGGCTTGGCGAAAGGGTACAAAGGCAGAAGACCAGCTAAGGGAGGCCTAAGCTAAGGTAAAGTACTTAAGGCAGAAGATCAACTCGAGGGATAAGAGTACTTTTGAGCTTCAAAGTTACTTCTCCTATTTTGTCCATTGTTCCTATCATGGGCAACTCCCTTTCATCTTAGGAACTGAATCCCTTTCATCTTTGGGACTAAGGCAATCCTTAATTGAGCCATGGTCCCTGTCTTTGTTTTTATCTGACCTGGCTTAGTCAAACTCATGCAAGCCTTTATTTTATTTTCCATTTTAATGAATGTGGAGGCTTACTCTTTGAAGTCTTCAAAATTTTTTAGTGCATTCTTCGCTAGAGACATAAAGAAAGGCTGGATGATTCAATGCTATTAATTGCGGTGTGTAACATGATGCCATGTCACAATTTAGTATTTATAAAGCCCCAGAACTCAGAAAGCCATAACTCTATCACATGTCGGTCCTAGAGGCAAACACACTAAGGCTCTCATGGATTTTTATACCTATCTATAATCCACAAAATTCATGAGACCTACCAACCCACAAATTAGTAGATGATCCACTCAATCTCCACATACATCACATGAAGTCTAAACAACACGAGTTATAATGTATCTCTGGGATCGGACACATGGAGAAGCACCACAACGAAGCAAAGCAAAAACAAACAAGGAAAAAGTTAGTAAAGTTCGGGCAGTTACCGAATGGATATGACGTACTACTCAATCCTACTTAGCCTATAATCCACCGAATATGACACATTGGTCCAAACTGAAGAGTTACTCACCACTACTCCTTGCTAAGGGAAATAGATAAGAGTTGAATTATGATAAGAACACTAAGGTTGCTCAATGTGAATAATTCTATAGTGATTAGCTGCTTGTCTGCATACAAGAAAGTAAGGGTTTATATGCCCATCCACTAGGGTTACTTATATGCATGAAAAGACTAAAGGATATTCTATAATTAGGTTACATAAAACATACTAAAAGGGGTAAAAGGGGCAAAGAATATTCAGTACAGAAAAGAAAGAATCATTCTAGAATGTTATGTTAAAAGATACGTATCGCTTAGTGGCTAGACATTAAGAATATGATACAAGATAAGCGAAAGCAGAATAACGTTTGCAGTCAAGGGCCAACCTAATCTGGAATAGGTCAGGAGCCAATCAGTTTGGTAAAGAAGTCAGCTGAATTGGAGTTAGATGCCTGTGGTCGATTTAGGAGCTCGGCTCGACTAGTCCTTGGCTATCTTCTGGAATAAGACTTTGCTATTAGGTAAGTGCATGTTTAACACATGTGAGGATCTAATAGATAGGTCGACAGGAGATCAATTCAGCATATAAATCCCTATCTCAGCTTTGGAGTATTTTCCGTACAAGTCCTTAGAGTCCTCTAGCTCGGCTACAAGTGATTGGTCTAGGGGCTTGATTCCTATCAACTGCTTAGGGGTCAAAAAGATTTTCCCTCAAATCTGGAGTAGTTTCTGTTTCTTCTTTTGAGGCACATGTAGGGTCTTCTTTTGCTGGTAGGTGAGGGATTAGATCAGATACATTAAAAGTGGAAGAAACACCATAGTCATCAGGCAACTCAATTTGGTAAGCGTTGCGGTTAATCTTCTTTAGGACTTTGAATAGACCATCAGCTCAAGGAGATAGTTTGCTCTATCTCAAGTATGGGAATCGTTATCAATTGAGGTGTATCCATACGAAGTCTCCTAGGTGGAAGAAAATAGTTCGACTGCCTCAACTACTAATTTCATGCCGTCTCTGATTGAATTTGGTGATCTTCTTGGTTACCAATTGGTGTAGTTCATGCAATTCTTGGGCTCAGTCAACTCTGAATTGACTCTCTTCAGTAGCTTCTAGAGTGCTGATCATATTTAGGGGAATAGTAGGGTTAAGGCCATAGACGACCTCGAATGGGGTCTTCCTAGTAGTACTATAAATAGTTCGATTGTATGCGAACTCCACAACTAGTAAGCATAAATCCCAATCCCTGAAGTTCTTTCTCATAACAGCTCTAAACAGATTGCCTAATATCCTGTTTACCACTTTAGTCTAGCCATCAGTCTAAAGGTAGCTACTGGAGCTAAATACAAGTTTAGTTCCAAGTCTTCTCCAAAGATTCTTTCAAAAATAGCTCAAAAATTTTATGTCCCAATCTGAGACAATAGTCTTCAGTACCTCATGTAGTCAAACAACCTCCTGCAAAAATAGATCAGCAATATATAAAGCATTGCTAATCCAATGGCACGGAATGAAATGTGCCATCTTGCTATAGCAGTCTACTACAACAAGGATAGAATCTTTGCCTCTAGACGTCCGAGGCAACCTTAGGACAAAGTCCATGCTGAAGCCGGCCTAAGGTAAGGTTGGTGTTAGCAGTAGCATGTATTCTCCATAGGGTTCTCTCTTCCCCTTAGCTCACTTACACACTTCACAACTACTAACTACCTTATGGACATCCTTAGCCAGTAAAAGTTCCCCTTCAACAAATTTACTGTCTTGGTCTCCCTAAAGCGACTTGATAATTCGCTGCTATGAGCTTCCGTGATCAATAGCTCATACGTAGAATAGTTTCATATGCATAGCCTTTGGCTCTTGAGTAAATGGCCACCCTTTAGATAATATCCCTTAACAGGAATTCCATCCCTGTAATCATGAGCGTACTACTCAATAATGAGTGAGAATCCCAATAATTTTGTTTGCAAAGTGGTCAACAAGGTTTATCGTCGTAATAGAGCATTGGCAACCACATTTACACTTCCCTTCTTGTGTCAAATGACGTGCAAGAAACCTTCCATAAACTTTAACCACTTAGCTTACCTCTTCGAAAGCTTATTTTGACTCCCTAGATGCTTCAGAGACTCATGGTCTATATAAATAACAAACTCTCGTAGCAGCAAATAGTGTTGCCAAACAATAAGGGCTTGATAAAGAGAGTATAAGTCTTTCTCGTACGTAGAATAGTTCAGGGTAGGACCACTAAGCTTTTCGCTATGGTAAGCGACAAACTGTCGCTCCTGCATTAGGACAGTGCTAATTCCCACTCATGATGCATCGCATTCCAATTCTAAGGGTTTGTCAAAATCTGGTAGTGAAAGGACAGGCGCCGAGGTGAGCTTTTACTTGATCTCCCTAAAGCTTTGCTTAGCTCGATCGTTCTACCTAAACCCTTCATTCTTCTTTGTCAACTTAGTTAAGGGGGCGACTATGGCACTAAAGTTTTTGATAAATCACCTATAGAAAGAAACTAAGCCATAAAAGCTTCAAACCTCAGTGACATTCTTTGGCGTTGGCCACTTAAGAACAACTCGAATCTTCCCCTCATTTACCCAAAGTCCTTCCCCTAACACCACAAACCCTAGGAAGATCACCTCCTTCTGGAAAAACATACACTTCTTCTCGTTCCCATACAACTGCTCAATTCACAAAATATCAAATACTTTGCAAAGATGTTGAACATGGTCATTCAGGCTGGCACTGTATACCAATATGTCATCAAAATACATGACACACATCTTCCAATTAGAGGGCACATTACATGGTTCATCAACCTCATGAATGTGTTCAATACATTAATAAGTCAAAATAGCATAACCAACCATTTGGAGAGTCCATGCCTAGTCTCGAAGGTAGTCTTCCATTCATCGCTCGGCCTCATACGAATTTAGTGGTAGCCACTTTGCAAATCAATCTTCAAAAATATCTTAGCACCATGAAGCTCATCTAACATGTCGTCGAGCCTTAGTATCAAGTATCTGTACTTGATAGTAATTCAGTTGATTTCTCGACTATCGATGCACATGCACCATGAACAAACTTTCTTAAGGACAAGCAAAGCTAGTATAGCATAAGGGCTCATGCTCTCCCTCACATATTTTCACTCTATGAGTTTATCCACTTATCTTTTCAGCTCGGCAACCTGCTCAGGGTTCATTATGCAGGTCGATTTGGTAAGGTGACGCCCGACTACAAATCAATACAGTACTCAATACCTCAGACTAGAGGTAGTTCTCTAAGCAGTTCTTCAAGGAACGGATTAGAAAACTCATTTAGCAAGCTTTGGATTTCATCAAGGATATCCTCCAAATCCCTCATTTCTAACAATCTTCTTATCAATAGGAACATAGATTCTTTAGCCTTCTCAATAGCTTGGAGCTCTCTTCGACTCATCACTAAGGCATTCTTCTTACTAGCTTAGGTGAGCTAATTATAGGTTTCATTTACTTAAGACAGGGCCAAGGGTTGCAATACAATCTTCTTTCCATCCTTAACAAAGGCATAGGTGTTCTTATACTCATCATGAATAATACGTTAATTAAACAACTAAGGTCGTCCAAGCAGCAAATGTGAAGCTCCCATAGGGATTCCATTGCACACTACTTTCTCCCTATACGTACTCCCAAAACTAAACTATACGGTCACTTGTTTAGTCACATGCAAAGCACCCTTATCATTATCATGAAGCCAATGCAACTTGTAAGGTCGATGATGCTTTGAGGTTGATAGACCTAACCTTTGCACAAAGAACTGTGCAACAACATTAGTACATCTTCCCCTATCCACAATGATCATGCACAATTGGCCTTTAACAGTACACTTGGTATGGAATAGATTCTCTCTCTAATCTTCCTCAAAGTTCGGTAAGGAACTCAGTATTCGTCTCAAGACTAAGGTCATCACTTCTCTCGAGTCAACATAGATATAAGTCTCCTCTTCCTCTTTAGCTTTGGGTTTTCCAACATCCTCTTCCTTCTCAGGCTCGGTCTCATTGGTGCTATCTACTACATCTCCTCAAAGCACCATAACGGGTCAGTTCAAACACTCAGCAGCCATATGTTTGAAGCTTAAGTATTTAGAGCATTTCACCTCATTAGTCTTTCATCTAAAGGTCTGCCTTTTCTCATATATCCTCGGGGTCAACCTAACCTCAGGATCTCCTCGAAGCACCATAACGGGTCAGTTCAAACACTCAGCAGCCATATGTTTGAAGCCTAAGTATTTAGAGCATTTCACCTCATTAGTCTTTCATCTAAAGGTCTGCCTTTTCTCATATATCCTTGGGGTCAACCTAACCTCAGGTCGACCTGGCTGACCAGCTCGGCCTTGCTAGCTCAATTGACTATCATCAAGTTGGTCATTCCTATCCTCAGCCCTGTATGGCTTCCTTGGCTTGGCATGAATAGGTTAACGTAGAATTAGGGGTCGAGAGAATGTTGGCCTAGGTCGACTTGGAGCCTTCTCCTATGTTTTTCAACCCTCTATGCTATCTTTATCGCCTCTTCTAAGGTATAAAACCTCTATACCTCCATGATGTAGCGAATTTCATATCGAAGTCTAAAGATGAACCTTGATACAGTGCAAGCCTCGGGTTCTTCTACATTAGCCCAAATCATAAGCATCTAGAACTCTCTAATATAGTCATCAACAAATCAGCTTCCTTAGCAAATCTCCTGCAACTTTACAAACGTATCTTTTAGGTAGGTCTCAGGTACAAATCTACCTCTCAATAACCTTTTCATCTCGTCCCAAGTTCTAACACCTCGTCTTCCATCTCTTGTTCTTGCTCAATTCAGATTTTTCCACCAAATAACGACATACCCAATAAACTCTAGTGTAGCAAGTCGAACTTTGACAGCATTCGTATACCCATAACATTCAAATGCTTTCTCAACCTTCTCTTCCTACTCTAAGTATTCATTTGCATCTCCACTTCCATTGAAGGGCAGGATTTGAACGTTGACATTATTTAACCCTCGAGGGACTCGGCACCCTCACCCCTACACTTGGTAATAGTCAGCTCCTTCTTCTTCCTCCCCAAATTCTTCAACATCCAACTCCTCATCATCTTCCTCAATCTCATCCAACTTTAGTCTTCATCTAGTAGTTCGGTTTGCTACTCCTCCAGCTCGCTGCAGTTGAACTAGGCGATTGATTCAATTACCTTAGCCACGGTGTCTCTCAAGGGCGTTTTCTTGTGGGTTATGGTGTTGTACGCCATGGGGTTATTGTCTGTTAACTTGCATTTCTATTACTAAACTCTCAATAAGGTTGGTCAGTCTGTCAAGTTTGTCATCAACCGACCTTAAAGTGTTACTACCATTATGACCACAATCAGGTTAAGCACCACTACTCTAGTCACCAATAACACCTTGAACACTCAAATTTGACATGGTACAATACTTCTTAGACAAATTAATAACTCACGAACAACTTTGATACCCAATAATCACTCGAACAGAATAGTAGCAACTTACCCTGTTTGCATAATGAAAAACAAAGTAAAAACAGTGTAATAATGAAACTACACTTACTTACACTAAAACATACTGCAATAGCTACAAAGAGAACATAGCAGCCACTAACAGCAAAGCAAACTAATACTTCACTGTAACTTCACATACTCTCTCGCAGAATCGTACTCTGATACCAAGGAAGCTAATGCGTCTCTAGGTTCAGACATACGAAGAAGCACCATAACAAAGTAAAGCAAAAAAAAAAATAGGGAAAAAGTTAGCAAAGTCCATGCAGCTGCCAAACGGATGTGACACACCACTCGATTCTACTCAGCCTACAATCCACTGGATATGAAATACCGATATGAATTGAAGGGTCACTTGCCATTACTCCTTGCTAAACAGAATAGATAAGAGTTGAATGATGATGATAACACTAAGGTTGCTCAACGTGAATAATTCTATATTGATTAGCTACTTGTCTGCATACAAGAAACTGGGGGTTTATATGCCCACCACTAAAGTTACTTAAATGTATGAAAAGACTGAAGGTTATTCTACAATTAGGTTACATAAAACATACTAAAAGGGGTAAAAGGAGCAAAGAAGATTTAGTGCAAAAAAGAAAGAATCATTCTAAAATATTGAGTTAGAAGACAAGTGTTGCTTGGTGGCTAAACATTAAGAATATGATACAAGGTAAGTAGAAGTAGAATAATGTTTGCAATCATGGGATGACTCGATCTAGATCAGGTCGGGAGACAATCAATCTAGTAAAGAAGTCAACTGAATTGGAGTCAAACGCATGTGGTTGGTTTAGGAACTCAGCTCAGCTAGTCCTTGGCTGTCTTCTAGAATGAGATTTCACTGCTGGACAAATGCATGTCTGACACATGTAATGATCTGATAGAGAGATTGGCAAGAGATCAATTCAGCATAGGAATCCCCATCTTAGCTTTGGAGTATTCCTTGCATGAGTCCCTGGAGTCCTCTAGCTCGGCTAAGAGTGATTGGTCTAGGGGCCTAATTCCTATCAAGTTAAGGAACCTAAACCTAAGGAAAACATCTAAGGAAACCACTAGGAATCCTATAGCTCCATCTAAGAGTAACCAACTAAATATCAACAAGAAGAGTCATAGCTAACTCTAAACATAGACATAAGTCATAAGTATATACAATGAGAAAATAAACATAAGGTCTTTAGAAATTCACACCTAACATCTAGACTATGATGTCCTAGCTCCATTGTCATAATAATAATAGTCATCCTCCTCATCATAAAACAAATAGTCATAACCTACATCCTCTACATAGAAATCAACATAAACCTCATACCCTAAACCTACAGCTAAAAACAAAAACCCCTAAAAGGTAAGCCAATGCCCAGTATATGATACCCTATACATGCACATGAATACACGATCAATGGAAAAAGCATACACATAAGTAACCACATTATATGCAACAATCAATCAGTTTAGTCTTATTTAATTAAGTCCACAACCGATACGTTCTCAACGTCCTAAGACTTAGGTTACTCATAACCCCTATACACACAATATAGATGATACATAGGTATTGGTGTTGGGTCCTCCCTAACACCCAAGTGTCCAATAAACATCCTAAATCTACTTAGGTCCTTTCAATATGTGACTCCATAGGGAACATCGTTGCACAAAGATAGCTAGATGCCTCACCAACACCACTAAACTCAACTAATGGGTGATTAAAGCCTAACATAAGTAGCAAAATCAATTAATTCCAAGTACAGTTAAGTCCAATGAATGTATTAGCCTAACACACACAACCATCAATCAAGTATTCCGTACTTGAATCCTTGATAGCATTCAATAAGTGTCTTGGTATCCTACAACCTAGTCTAACACAAAATTAACACCGTAGCTCCTGAACTCAAACACAATAGCTACTACTCACTCCTTACCTCCCAATACCTAAACTAAGCCTCAAGCCTCTACAAGAATCCCTAATTCTTTTCTTGGAAACACAAAGTTTGGTTATTGGTTTGATTTAGAAAACTTGTTTAAAAATGTGTTGGAAAGGTTTTAGAATGAAAAAGATAGTTGAAAAAGTTACAAGAACGAAGTTTGGAACTTTCTATACTTTGCTACAAAAAAGGAGTCCAAATGTTAGGTCGACTAATGTTTAGATGCCAACTTAAACTCACATTTTGTGAGTTTTTAAGTGTTTGAGCATCCAGATGCCAGCTTCTATGGCGTCAAATGCTACTCACAATCTATAAAATTCTACAAATAATGAAGTGCAACTCCTCCCTTATGAAACCTTTTCCCTAAACCCAAAACACTAAACTTCCCTTTTTCCAACTTTTTTTCCCATAAGAACCTATCTCCAAATGCATCTCCACATCCTCCAAACATCAACACTACAATCCTAACCCTCAAACTCTACAATCCATGTCAAGAACAAAACTTTGATAAACTCAAGGGGTTTAAAATGACTTACTTGATTTTTCTTGGTGTAATAATTCTCCAACCTACAGTTACTCACTCTCTACTTCTATAGAAATGAGATTCCCTAAGTTTCCTTCACTGAAACTTAAAGGAAAACTAATTTCAATTGGGTAAGAGTATAAACTTACCCAATTTGGCTATCCTTTTGCAAAAGCTTGAGTTTTTCTTTGATTTAGCCACATTAACTCCTTAAATCCAAACCTAAAAGGTATTCTTGAGAGGTATTTTATATGTTTTCTAGTTTGCCACAAAAAGAACTATATTTTTTATTATTGAATAGTAAGGGAAGAAAAAAATGTAAATGGGAAAGAGGGGATTTGAAATTTCCCTTTGAACTACTTTTCCCTTGCAACTTAAACCATTTTACATGCCATACCAAGTCTATTAATTATAAACCCATTTTACATTCTGTAATTCCTTTTTATTTATTTATTTATGACTTAATGTTTTATAGCTTTTCCCCTCTCAACAAAACTTTCGTCCTAAAAAATTTACGTACTTGGATCCTGAAACAACTCTAGATACTTTTTCTTGATGTTCTCCTTAAGCTCCCAAGTTACATCACATTCTAACTGATTTAGCCACTGCACTTTAACATAATGAATATACTTCCTTCTTAGCTATTGAACATTGGTGTCAACTATCTTTACTAGCCATTTAACTACTAACATAATGGGTTGTAACTTTAGCGAATCTAGATAAACTATCTGTACATGTGGCTTTACTTCATGATCTGGACTAGACTTCTTGTACTTCCTCAACATAGATATGTAGAACACATTGTGTACACCCTTTAGTCATGGTGGGAGTTATAATCTGTAGGTTACCATGCTAACCCTTAATATAACTTTGAAAGGGCACACATACCTTAATTTTAACTTCCCTCTCAAATTGAACCTAACTACTCTCTTCACTAGGGAAACTCTCAGCAATACCTCCCCTCCCACTTAGAATTTTAAAGGATGACGCCACTTATCAATGTAACTTTTCTACCAATTGTCTCTTACCTAGCTCATCCCAATGAATAGGCAACCTATACTTTTGATCTTATAGTGCTTCAAACGAAGCCATTTAAATAGTAGCTTAGTAGCTATTATTGTAAGCAAACTCTACCGAGGCTAGGTGATTATCCCATTGGCCATTAAAGTCAAGCGCACGTACTCTCAACAATTCCTCCAAAATCTAAATGGTGCACTCTAACTAACCATATGTCTGTAGATGGAAAGCAATACTAAACCTAAGCTTTGTGCCCAATGCATTTTGCAAACTTTTCTAGAAGTTACTGACAAACTAGGTATCTTTATCAGAAGTGATGGACACTAGTACCCCATTCAATCTTACTACCTCTCAAACATACAACTTGGCAAGCTTTCCTAACTAGTACTTCATGTTTATAGGAATAAAGTGAGTAGACTTAGTCAATCTATCCAATATCACCCATACAACATGATGTTTTGCCAAAGTTTTAGGTAAGGCAATCATGTTCCCATTTACATTCGAGTACTAGCAATGGATGCAGTTCACCAACCTATCTCTAATGCTCAATTCTGATTAGTTGACGCTTTTGACACCTAGACACATACTCTACATCTCCTTCTTCATGTTATTCCACCAATAGTGGTCTTTTAAGTCTTTATACATCTGAGTAATGTGTTTCTTTCAATATCTGACTTCTTAACCTCAGCTACACTAGTATATACAATTTGCCCTTAAACCTCACAACGCCCTCGACATCTACTGCAAAGTTTAAAGCTTTCCTTACTTCTATCATACCCTTGATCTCCCGGATTCCTTGATCCTTGACTTATGCAACTTTAATTCGATCCATTAGGGTAAGCTATATTCTTAAGCTTGCCAACTAGTACTCATGACTTCAGTCAACACCTGTAACTCGAGTCGACACATCTACTCAAGTAACAACCTCTGCATAGCTATTAAGCTAGCTAGATTTCCTTGTCTTTTCCTACTTAAGGCACCAACTACCACATTAGCTTTCCTTGGGTAGCACTAAATATCTAAGTCATAGTCTTTGATTAGCTCTAACCAACATATTTGCTACTAGTGATGTGCCCTAAGCCACATGGATTTTATGTCATTTGAGTATTTATTTTTTCTTATAATATGAGTTATTTTATTTATCACATTATTATTGACCTTTTAACATGATAAAAGGATTCCTTAACTATTCCATTCTTCCTTATGTCATTAAAGTGTATGACTTTAATAGTAAAACCATAAAGCGATGAGAATACTATTCTAAATTATCCCTAGTCATTCATAATAAGGAACAATAATGAATTAAGACTGATATGTTGGTTGAATAATAATCACATTTTACTAATTATGAATATGAGATATCAATTCAACAAATAGATACATATAGGAGTATATTGTATCGAAACGACCCACTGTAAGAGTATTACATGAATCAATCTAATAAGTACTACTCATTATAGTGTTATTTCATTCCTTTGACTTAATGACACTATAGATTTCTACATAATAAGTTCCATGTTTTGACTCAATTCTTTATTATTTTAACTAAATGATTATAAAACCGTAATTGGATATTGAATAAATTATGTAGAGGAGCATGAATGTTCGTAAAGGAATTTGTCCATCTCATTAATTTGAGAGAGATATCTTTTGGGCCCCTTGAAGAGTAAGATTGAGAAAAATGCATGGTCGTATTCAAATGAATTGATATGGAGTTATCAATGTCAATTGTTTAAGTCATTCAAACTCTAGATTCAAGAAATAGGTGATTAAACAATATGAAAGTGTCTTGATCTACACCTTATATTTAATCATTAAATATCTTGTGACAAAGGGACTAAATAACTGATTGTTTAATAGGTAGAGTAAGATTATCGACCTTTACTTAATTTAGGCCTACTGCCAACATAACCTATAGGGTCGCACATAAAGAATGAACTAAATGAGCTATGGGTTTATTTTAAATAAACTGAACAGGAATTATTGAAATATTTATTATTCTTAAAATAGTTTAAGAATGATAAATAATACCATTTATTATTTTTTGGAGGAAAATAATAAATAATAAGATAACATATTAGATATTGTTAATATCTTTAAAATATCACAATATCTTTTAATATCTTCTAGAAGATATTATCACTACTTTATATATAGATAGAGGTAAGTCTTTATTAAGGTTATGTTGACACCTTATCATCATCATTAGACCCGCAAAAAAAGTTTGAAAGACTAAATAGAGAGAGAAAAACATAAGAGATTACAAGTGAATTCTTAGACGAATACAGATTCGTTGTATGGTACTAGTATGCTACAACCTATTTCAATGTGTTCGTTCATATGTAGATACCAATAGAGGGTGTTCGCGTTTTGCAACACCTACTGATCCACCTATCTATGAACTTTAAAAGGCTTCAAAAGATGTAAAATTCATAGTCCTTTTCAATTTAACTAAAACGCATGGTTCTTAGGTGGTTTATGGATTAATAAAGATTTAAGATTACACTACACTTGTAACATAATTCAAATCCCTAAAATCCAACATCTACCTCATATTCAGGTCTTTCTATGTAAAGAAATACTTGAAGCTCTTATGATCTATGTACACCTGTATTTCTCACCAACTAGGTAGTACCTCCAAAGCTTTAGTGCATATACCATAGCAACCAACTCTAAATCATGTATCATGTAATTCTTCTCATACGACTTAAGTTAGTGAGAGGTATATACAATTACCTTACCATCATACATAGGGACATACCCCAGTCCTTATATGGAGGCATCACTATAAATAACAAACTCTTCCCTACTACGGGGTAAGGTCAGAATCAAAGCCATCACTAACCTATCTTTCAGCTACTAGAAGTTTACCTCACACTTATCATCCATTCAAACTTGACCCCCTTCAAAGTTAACCAAGTCAAGGGTGCTTTTATTTTAGAAAATCCCTTAACAAACTTCTAATAATAACTGGCTAACTGTAGAAAACTTTTGACTTCTGACATTGCTATAGGTCTAGGCTATTGAACAACTATCTTTATTTTCTTTATGTCTACAACTACACGATCTCGATTCACAATATGACCTAAGAATGCCACTTACTCCAAACAAAAGTCACACTTGTTGAATTTAGCAGACAACCTCTCCTCTCTCAACTTACCTAAAAGAATCCTTAGGTGCTCTTCATGTTGTTCCCCGCTCTTGGAGTAAATAAGGACATCATCTATAGACACTACCACAAACTTGTCTAAATACTCTCTAAAGACTCAGTTCATAAGATCTATGAACATTGCTGGCGTGTTTGTCAAGCTGAAGGTCATCACCAAGAATTCATATAGCCCATGCTTGCTTCAAAAAGTTTTCTTCTCTACATCTCCTACTCTGACCTTCAACTAGTAATAAGTCAAGCGGAAGTCTATTTTAAAAAAGACCCATGCACCCTGGAGCTAGTAAAACAGATCATTAATTCTCAAGAGGGGGTATTTATTCTTAATGGTAACTTGGTTCAGTTCTTGATAATCGATACACATTCGTAGACTCCCATCTTTCTTCTTCACAAACAATACTAAGGTTCCCCAAAGAGATGAGCTACACATCTTATAGCTCTTGTAACTGCTTCTTCAATTCTACTAACCCAATAGGCACCATCTAATAAGCTGCTTTTAAAGTGGGTTTTGTTTCTCGATACTAGGTCAATTTTGAAACCCACCTCCTTATCAAGTGGAATGCTAGGTAGATCCTCTTGAAACACATCTAGATACTCTTGCACTATTGGCATTTGATCTAATCTCAAGTCAACCTTACATGACTCTACTACCAAGGCAACTATAATAGGCCTTTCCTACAACTTATATGTAACACATTGAGTCAGCCTCTAAGCTTCCCCTCAATAACTAAAAAGAATACCATCCCTAGAATGACATCAAAATCTAACAGCTTTAACACTAACAAGTTTAGTAGCAATAATCTTCCCTCAACTTCTATTTCCAATGTAAACCCCTAAAAACTTTAGTATTCATTAGGAAATATTTAGAGATATAATAGAAATATACTAAAATCACTAAGAGGGATTTAAGAGATATGATCAAGATTTACTAAGACACCAATAAATAACGATAAGAACCATCTATATTCCTTAGAATTGACTAATCAAAGGCAAGAATAGTTGGTCAAATAAAGTCAAGACAACAATGTTAGTTAAATAAAAAGACTTAAGGAAAACTAACAAGCTAACTAAATGAATTCTTATAACCAATAGATAAAACAAACTAAAAGACTCTAACAAGACTATTTTGGTGCCAATACATGTATCACATCCCAACATAGCACATGATGTACAATCACACAGGAATACCTGTTGAACACTTAACTCAACCTACTCATTCATCAAAAGACAACATTGTTTACATAATAAAGGGGTTTCTACATCAAAGTTCAATTGGATTTCCTATTACAACTTATGTGTATAATATAATATTTACATCAAAACATAAACTAGCTTTTTCCTTTGTCATCTTCATAGTAATAGGATCCCTGACTTAGTACAAGCTCCATACAAAAGTTGTTGACCTCAACTCACGCTCTCAGTATATATATCCCCCCCTTGACGTTAGGCCCTTCATGATATAGTTAACCTAAGGATCAAACATTTTATCCTCTTAGCTACTAAAGCTGAGTGAGAGTGTATAACATACGAGACAATATAGACAATATAGCATATCACAACTAAAACATTTCAATCATAACCCACATGTTCAACTTCACATATGCATTTGCCCAATCGAGCATTTACTACTAGTAATGCAGCATGTTATGCTCATGCATATGGCATGTATTAGTACCGATATCCTATGCCCTCCTAACTTCTTCCAGTTAGTTGACATAGCCAGGCATCTAGATATAATGTCTAGGAACCTAAAACAATAAGGAGCTGCTTGGGAGTAGGACCCCTACCAAATTGGACTACACACTATAGTTTACCATTTTCAAAAGGGGCAATAAGGAGCTGCCTAGAAGTAAGACCCCCAACTTTGGTTTACAAAATTATACTACACACTATAGTTCACCAAATCAAAGTGGCAACATTACCAAATTAGACCATACACTATAGTCTACCAAATCAAAGTAGCAACACTGCCAAATTAGACCACATACTGTAGTCTACCAAATTTAACTATCAAAATGGTTACAATGTTCAGGAAATTCAATCTATATGCTTCCAAAAACTGAGTTCATAAAGCCATGCTTTTTCCATGATCACTTAGAAGCCTCATTCTGAAATTTGTAACCTATAGGTCCCCTTTTATGTCGTACCATACCATGCTATGATATGCAATAGCAACTTAAGAATATCAATCAGCATAATCAATCTTTAAGTTTTATTCAACCCAGTGATCTGATTCTGGTTTTCAAACTCTCCCTAGTAGAATTCTAGTATCTTACTTGAGGTTCACTTGAGGTTCACTTAGGTGAACACCTAGAAGATTAAGTCAACAATCACTTAACTTCCCTAGTTAGTACAATCATTTGTAAACACAATTCATCACCCATTGTAGCAACATAACAATTTAACCAAGGTACAATTACTATCATTTATAATCACCACATCAGCATTTCACCATAGTAACATATCGGTTCACCTAAGATATGCTCATATTCAATCAACATAGCATCAAACAGCATGTAATGTTATGAGTAGCAATATATCTACTCCAAACATGGGTCAAATCTACTTACCTAGGTTTAGTAATAGTACAATATCCTATACTTCGTGACATGGTCCTTCCTTACTAATAATACCCGTGAAAGCATAGCACAGTCTTTAAATCAAGTATAGGTCAAATCCAAACTATTATAAGCTTTCATTTCTGCGTTTTTAAACTTCATTTTATCGTATCTTACTCATTTCCTATCCAATTTCAGTAAACTTTATATCATCACAATCATTATTTTGAGTGCTATTAATATATATTAAGAATCGAAACTAATCAATATTGTTAAAAACCCAAAAATACCCTTTTCTTATTACGACTCGACTGTACACTACCCTAACTCCATAATTGACTCGAGTAAGCTTTAGTAATGGACTAAAAACCCTAAATATTATACCTTCCAAACTTGTCCAAAAATACTTATTATACCCTAAAGTGTTCATTTGACATGGATTTAATAAACATTCTCATAGTACTAGTTACTATTGTTGTTAGTGAATTTTGGGGTGAGGAAATAGTCTTACAAAAGAGAGTAAGATACTTGGTACTGAGGCCAATCTAGTGCAGCCACTCTGATAATTAAGTTAGAATGGTGATTTAGTATAGTAAAAATGTGAATAAGAAGTGTCAAAGAGCTCTTACAAAGTTTCCTTTCGATATTTATAGACGGTCGTTGTGTCTAAGGTAGTTGTCGAGGTAACTGTTAAGATACGTGGAGACCTCTTGACTTAACATCTCCCCTAATATATAGGGATAGCAAGCGGTTGTAAAATGTAACTGTGCTTATGATAACTGGTCACGCCATAGATTTGAATTCAAATCAAGAGCGTTTCTTATACACAGCATAAGTACCATGTGTCTTCTACAGAGGGCGAATGCCAAGAGAGTTGATTACTTAACATCTCAGCTGACGAAAAGACGAGTGTAAGTTTATCGAAAACTAATTATCAACATTTCTCCCCCAACTCTTGTGTTCAAATAGTCAACAAAGGTAGTTATATATATATATATATATATATATATTGTATGTATATATATATATATATATATATATATATTGTAGCAGAGGCCGAGTGGAGAGAGATTCTTTGGATTCATGTCGGGTAACATGGGAAGTAGAATAGATCACATCCTAGTCAAAACATCGCCATTTCAAAACTCTCACCCGTTCAGGAAACTAAAAAGTTGTAGGTACGACATTTGTCACCTAGGTCATCATTTTGTTGCAGGCCTAATAACTGTCAGAAAGTTTTTAGCCATTAGATTTCTATCACGAGACATGCATCAACAATCCGTAGGACTATCATATTGGTACATCAATACTGTCAAAAGCAGATTTACAGTTACGAGAACGAATTGTCCATAAATAAGGTACTTTTCATAATCAGATTTCACTTCTCTAGTTGCACCTAAAATTTTTGTTCATTTTCCAATCTTCAAAACCTCATTCTTCGACTTCTATTATTTCATTTCATACAACTATCCAGGTAT
Organism: Lumnitzera littorea; assembly: GCA_024138015.1. Lineage (NCBI taxonomy): Eukaryota > Viridiplantae > Streptophyta > Magnoliopsida > Myrtales > Combretaceae > Lumnitzera > Lumnitzera littorea. Next base: position 66,357,068 of record JAMXBB010000008.1, read on the forward strand.
GGTTCGCAAAGTTGTACATCGACTTGTTTTATTCAATTCCAAGGCAACGGAAATTGAGGCCACTCTTCCCCCCCATAAGGAAGGGGGATCTTCAACAAAATATTTATACAAGACAATAGCCTACTTTCACGATTCTCCTAATGGGACCGCCAATTCAATCAACAGAGTTCTTGTCATAAAGTACAATCAATACTGGCGAGATCTTCCTAGAACGTGAAACTTGAGAAGGCTGAGAGATGGGGAGAGAGTACGGTTTCCATAGGAGTGTGAGTTCCATAGATACCTAAAGTATTTGGATTTCAGGCTGCGCTTCCCTTTCTCGGCTTTTGTTTAGGGCTTCTTCAATTACTTCAAAGTCGCACCGAGTATATTCTCACCTAACACATATCGGTTTCTGGCGGCTTTTGAGATAGTATGTAAAGAATTTGAGGTCAAGGCTATGCTTTAGCTGTTTAGATTTTTTTTTCACTATCCGTAGGCAACCTAAAGGGTGGTACTTAGCTACTACAAGGCATGGGCATAAGTTCATGGATGGGTTAGAATCCAAGATTCACAAGTAGCATGATAAGTTCATGTTAATAGTGTCTAATTAGCACTTGGACTTCTGGAGCCAATGGATTGAGCCAATACATACAAAGGATGTAGATCTGATGTCGAATGATGCAATAACAGCGAAGAAGATTCAGGAGAGAAGGAGAAACAAAATGTTCTTCTAAGATGCCGAGAAAATTATTCGGTGTTATGAAAATGGCGAACCAATATTTTCTGAAAAAGAAGGTACGGTAATGTGTTACCATTATGCCGAGTATAGCCATGAGGAAAGCCGTTCTCAAGACTTTGGGGTAGAGAGTAGCCTTTGAGCCTTGCTCGGCATAGAAAATGTAAGTTCATATTTTCCCCCTATTTATATTAATTGATTTACCCATCTTATAGATATGGGTGCCAGAGAGGTAGATCCTACAAAGCTACTTGCTCAAGCTAAGGCTAAAAAGTCCAAAGCTGATAGGAAGGGGACCACCTCAACAGCTATCATACGGCATGCTATCGTAAAGAGACCATCAAAGGAAGCTACAATAAAGCAGACAATTGTACAGATCTCTTGTCCTACCGAGAGAGTGAAGGAGAATGAGAATATATAGCCAACCAAGGTTCATTCTGAGGAGCCTCTGGTCGTGATTATTCAAACTTTCATTGAGCTGAAGAATAGCAAGCGTCAAGAGACATACCCCGACGAGGAGGATGAAAATGCCATTACCGCAAAAGGCTCATTACAAGTGATTGTGGTAGCTCCAAGTGGTGAAAAAAGACCAAGGAAGGAACTTATCAGCCAACCACCTATTAAGAAGTCCAAAGGCCTGGACGAAAGGGCAAAGGAGCCAATGCATTCTAAAGCTCTCGGCATCACTAGCGCCGAATCCTTGCCAAACAAAGAGGTCGGCAAGTACTTCATCCCTTGCTAGAGCCATCAGATTTTGGACACTAACTCGACCTTGGGAGACAGGATGAAATCTTTGGCTTTAATGGAAGGGGTTATTCTTTCGAAAGACAAATATATCGCCAAGAAGGATGTCGACAGGGTCGATGGCTGTAATAAAGCCCATGTCATGACCAAATTGTATGGTATGAGTATCCATAAACATTGCTTTTAATTATTGAGCTCGTCCAAATAACTAATACATTTTCTTTTTCCAAATAAGCAGCCACATTCTTATAGCTTTAGACGAGGCCGACAGAGAAGCAAAGAAGGTAATATCTTCTGCTATATCTGTGTAATATCCAATCATTCTTGATTATAATAACTGAATTTGCTGCAGAAAGTTGAGGATGCATACATTGCATTAAAGGCCCAAATTGTTGCGGCTGAGAATGCGAGGATTAGGGCTAAGATGGAGGTGAGAAAGCTTAAGGAGGAACTTGTTGCCGAGAAATTGGCATAAGACCTCACCGCTGATGAAATCTCTAGCCTAAAGGCCAAAATGGAAGAACAGTACAAAGAGTCCGAAAGCCTGAAAGAGGAGCTACTAAAGAAAAAGGAAGAGTGCTGGGGATTAAGCCGAACTATTTGCACGATGAGTGATGATGAAGATAAGCTTAGGATGCAAATAAAGAAGTCGGAGACCAGTAACTCGAACTTATAGAGCCGTGTTGCCAAGTTGGAGGAGACTGTGAGGAGGGGGCCATCTATTGAAGAGGCTCTCGATATAGTCACTCCAAGTCTGCAATACGAGAAGCTTCAACGCAAAAAGTTGTTTGAGGGAGTTTAAGCAGCAAAAGAAGAGGTCTTGAAGCTTCATCTCGATTATGATCTCTCGTGTCTCGACTTTGCTGACGTCGATGACAAAGTTAATAGTGCCGACGAAGATGAAGGCAACGAGATGGGTGCCAAGAGTATCGATCAAAAGTGATAATAAAGCTCAAGCCAAAGAAGTTGCCCACTTCAAGAACCCAACTGTCGAAGAAGCCCTAGCCAAAGATTTAAGAATCACTTCTACTGAATCTAAGAATAGGTCGTATGACTTGTTGCACTAGCATATTGCATGCTCGTGTAATTAATAATTAGAATATAATCAAGGGAATGCCGAGTGCTTATGACTTTTTCACGTAACTGCGGTTTTACGATTTGTATGGTTTATGCATGTTGCTTCATGCTCTCATTCATCAACATGCTTTAATTCACTCCATTTGTTTCTCGACATGATTTATTTCACATGCCCTAAAATCTTTCAGCCTGTTTCATTTCACAAGCTCGTCACTTCTATGCATGTTCACGTGCCCTATTAACTTTCAGCCTATTTCGTTTCACAAGCCTATTATTTCTAGGCATGTTTTATTTTACACGTCCATTGTTTCTCAGCATGTTTTATTTCATACGCCCATATTTATCGACATGTTTTATTTCACATGCCCATTATTTTATACTGTCTGTTAATCATTTGAGGTGTGGACTAGCCACATTACTCAGCCGTATAGATAATTTGTATAGTTCTTTTATCGCTTTAAGCTAGAACTTAGATCAGCTCATTTGCCCTGTAGCTTAAAACTCGCTCATTCGGTAATTATAACCAAAACACAATGAGACTTCAAATATATAATTGTCATAAATAAGTTTTACAAGCATGCTGGCTACCACCAAAACAGTAACAATAGAATTCATCTAACATTAATTGAAATAAAATTTCAAATTATCAGCATTCCAAGCTTGAAGGATGATGGATCCATCCAACCTTTCTAGTCGATAGGCCCCCTTACCAATGACTTCCTGGATCCTGATAGGATTCTCCCAATTCACGTCAAGCTTTCCCTGATTTGCTCATGTGCCTATTGCTTCCATCTTACGGCAAACCAAATCTCCAGGATGGAAAACCTTGTACTTAACTTTCTAATTATAATATCTTACTGCTCTATGCTAGTATGCTGTAACCCTAGCTTTTGCAACCTCTCGAATTTCCTCAATAGTATCCAGATTCGTTGTCAATCTAACTTGATTAAGCATAATGTCAAAATTATGTGAATGCAAATTAAGCAAGTCCAACTCAATCGACAACACGGCTTCAGTGCCGTATGTTAACTTAAATGGTATCTCTCCCGTTGCAATTCTATGAGTGGTTCTGTATCCCCATAGGACGTTCGGTAGTTCATCGGCCTACTTACCCCTGACTTGATCCACTTTCCGTTTCAAGCAATTCCGTATGATCTTGTTTATGGCTTCGACTTGTCCATTTGTCTAAGGGTACGCTATGAATGTATAGTTGAGCCAAATGCTGTACCTTTCATAAAACATTCAGAACCTATTGTTGTTAAACTACGGGCCGTTATTTGTAATTATCTTGTAAGGTATTCTAAATCTTGATATTATGGCATTGAAGATGAAAGCTTCCACTTTTTGCTCCATGATTTTTGCTACAACCTCGGCCTTGGCCCATTTGATAAAGTAGTCCATAGCGATAATGACAAATTGTCACAGGACGATAGACTTGGGAAAGGGTCCAAGAATATCTAACCCTTACTGGGTGAAAGGCCAAGGGCTGGTTAAGCTACATAATTCACTTACGGGTGCTTTACTCGATAACTCGTGCTTCTGGCATTAAGGATACTGCTGGACAACATCCTTCGTGTCTTCTTTCATAGTCAGCCAATAACAGCCAAATCGTAGTGCTCAAATATACAGTGTTTGTGCCTTCACATGATTGCTACATATGCCTCCATGAAGTTCAAATAATACCCTCTAGGCATCCTTTAGGGAAAGGCATCGAAGGTAGGGTTAAGATATGCTACGCTTGTACAGCTGACCATCAATCAGTATGTAGTTCACAGCTTGGTAAGCCAATCTTTTTGCCTCATTTTTGTCGTCAGGGATAGTACCTTCTTTTGGATAATTCACTAGGGAATCCATCTACAATTCTTCTTTTGGGCAAGGAGCTAACTCACAGCTCTGCGAGAGATTGGATAAGCTTTTATGTGAGAGAAATTCAATGAAAATTTTCTCGTTTAACTCAGGGAATGCCATACGGGCCAACTTCGACAACTTGTCGATAGCGATATTCTTACTTCTTAGAATTTTGTGAATAGAGAAAGATAGGAATTCTTTTGTGAGCGTTTGTACCACCAATAGTTACTTGCTCATCTCTTCTTCTCTTACCGCATAACTTTTGATGACCCGATTTACCACTAGTTGGGAATTAGAGAACACTTTGACTTTTTCGGTACCAATTTCTTTTGCCAGTTTCAGTCCGGTGATTAGAGCTTCGTCCTTTGCTTCATTGTAACTAGCTAAGAATCCAAAATTCAAAACATAATGAACTTTGACATTATGAGGGCCTTCAAGAACTAGGCCTGCACCACTTCCTTCTCATGTTGAAGAACCATCGACATAGAGAAACCAGATAGGTTTCTCGGCAATCTCTATACAATCTTTGTCTCCAGTGAATTCAGTTATAAAATCCGCCAGTACTTAGGCCTTTAGTGTCGTTTTGGGTTTATATTATACACTATGGGCATTGAGCTCTAAGGCGTATTTCATCATCCTCCTTGAGGAGTTGGGCCGCTATAATGCTTATCGCAATGGTTGATTGGTGAGGATAATAATCTGGTGAGATTCAACTTTCTTGCCAAGAGAACCATAGCTAATATAAATTTTTCTATCTTTGTGTACCAAAGCTTTAGCCCTTGCAAAACATGACTCACGTAATAAACGGGTTGATGCTCTTTGCCGTCAATTCAGACCAGTATAGAGGAAAGTGCTCAATAGTTGACTGATAGATACAAGTATAAATTTTCTCTAGGAATGGGTGTCAAGAGTATTAAGGGCAACGCATATAAATTTTCTCTAGGAATGGGTGTCAAGAGTATTGGGGGTGACACAAGAAATTCCTTGAGCTTGTTGAAAGCTCTTTCGTAATCTTCGATCCAGTTGAATTCCTTTAGATTCTTCAAAATTTTAAAGAATTCTACACACCTATCCGTACTTCTCAACACAAATCTATTGAGGGCAGCAATTCTTCCAGTGAGTTCCTGCACCTCTTTGACCATGAGAGGTGATTTCATATTCCTTATGACTTTAATCTTTCTTAAATTAGCCTCAATGCAACGTCATGTGACCATATACCCGAGAAATTTCCCTAATGTTGTGCCAAGGATGCAATTCTATGGTTTGAGTTTCATGCAATATCTCCATAATGTGGCAAACGTCTCCTCTAAATCTACGAGATGCTAATCTTCTTTCATGCTCTTCATAATCATATCATCCACATATACTTCAACATTCCTATGGATATGAGATTTGAACATCTTCGTTACTAATCTTTGGTATGTGGCACCAATGTTCTTCAACCCAAAGAGCATCACCATATAACAGTATGTTCCAAAATTGGTAACGAAAGATGTGTGGACTTCATCTGCCTTGTCCATCTTGATCTGATTGTAACCAGAGAAAGCATCCATAAAAGAAAGCAATGCATGTCCTATGGTTACATCTACCATCCGATCAATTTTTGGCAACAGGAAACAATCCTTGGGATAGGCCTTATTGAGATCTATGAAGTTTATGCACATTCACCACTTGCCGTTAGACTTCTTGACTAGCATACAATTTGCTAGCTAAGTCGGATAAGGCTCTTTCCGAATGAATCCTGCCTTCAATATTTTTTGGACCTCTTCTTCTATTGCCGCTTGTCTCTTTAGTGCAAAATGTCTCTTTTTCTATTGGATCACCTTTACATTAAGGTCAATCTAGAGCTTGCGTATCGTAATGTCTCTCAAAATACTCAGCATGTCTGATGGTGACCATGCGAAAACGTTAGCATTAGGTTGCAGGAAGTCAACCAGACTTTGTCGGACATCTGCTAACATGGGTTTTCCTATCCTTGTTGTCTTCTCAGGATCATCTCCCAAAGGAATCTCCTCTGTATCATTCTTAGCGTTCTTTATGCTAACTGACTTGCCTTCTGAGTAGGTCTCGACATGAAACACTTCTTCTTGCCTCAAAGCCCTTATATATAATAAGCGTGCCAATTGCTGATCCCTTTTGCACAAACTAACCCTTATGGGAGTGGAAAACTTGGGTTTTAAATGTACCGTTGAAGGGACGATGCCGAATAAGTATTGGCATGGGCATCCCATTATCATGTTGTAAGGGGACCAACATTTGATGACAAGAAAATCCACTTTGTCCTCTGCAACATGTTCGCCATTGCCGATCTGTATTAGCAAAGAGATAACTCTGACTACTTAGACGGGTTAATTATTGAAAACATAAAGCTCATACTTGTAAGACCGCAACTATGCTTTGATCTTAGGCCTCATTTGATCAAAGGCATGCTAAAAAATGATATCGGCCGAACTTCCCCTATTAATAAGAATCTTCTTGACCTCAAAGTTGGCGACTCTCGCATTGATGACAAGTGCATCATCGTATGGTCTCTGTATGCCCTCAAAATCCTCTTCCCCAAAAGATATTATATTGTCAATCTTGACCTTCTTTCCGTGACTATTGCAAACGTAATTCTTAGTGTTAACTGAGTTCGAAGAACTCGATTGGCCTATATTGGGTCCACTGACAATTGTATTAATTACTCCATTAGGTACTCTGTTGAGATTAACATCACTTGCATCTCTTACAGCCATTGCTAGCCGAGTGTCATCTTTGTGTTCCTCTCTTCCCCTTTGAGATGGTCTTTTGATTCTTTCAGCATCATGCATTAGAAATTTTCACAGGTGTCCACGTTGTATTGCATCTTCAATTGTATTTTTGAGTTGAATCCACTCATCCATATTGTGACCCTTGTCATGGTGGAAGTCACAATACTTGTTTGAATTTCTTCTTAAGGGATTCCCTCTCATTCTTTTCGGCCATTAGAGGACACCTCTCTCCCTACAGACCTTCATTAAAATATCCGAGATTGGACGGTTGACAGGTGTATAGGATGAGAATATCAAGATCCTCGGTCTCTTCCTCTTAATGTCTGAGCTGTTGTTGTCTTCTGTACCAAGTCTATCCTTAGCATTTTTCTATTTGTCTTTCTTTCCATCTCCTTTGCTTTGATAGCCTCTCGTCGTGCCTTTATGTTGTCTTCCTGTCAGATGTATGAAGAGGCTTTAGCCTTAAACTCAACGAAAGGTTTTGGCTTGTTCTTTGCGAGAGACTTGAGACTTGAAAAACATGAGGCTTGACTCCGTCGATTACGGCGTTAAGGGCCACACTCATATCCAATTCTGGGATTTGGACCATCCCGACGATAAATCTGGCCAAATAGTCCCTAATTAACTCATCAGACCTTTATTTGATGGTGTTTAGGATTGAAGAATCCTTAACAGGAAGTTTTCTAGTAAGAAAGTGTTGAAGAAACACTTCTGCTAATTCATCGAAACATGAAATGGTATTGAGCTTCAAGCGTTTGAACCATATGCTGGCTACATTCCTTAAGGTTGAGGAAAAGGCTTAACAGACCACCGCGTCGCTTAAACCATGCAACTTGGCCAATGTTCAATAGTACTCCAAGTGGTCTTTAGGGCCCTTCATCCCATCATATGTTTTGAATTGAGGCAGCTTAATGTGCCAAGGTATTACCTCTTCCAAAATCTCTAGGATAAAAGGACTTTCCTTGATTTAGAAATATTTAGTAATTGAAACAGGGATGATGACTTGCGAGGGTCCCACATGATGTATGTGATGTGGTTGCTTACCTTTATCAATCTTTTTGAAAGCAACAACTGTGAGTCTTGTTAGAACCTCAACTTGCTTTTTTGGCAATTCAGGTGAATGAATGGAATCGTTGATACTGTTGGCATCATGATCGCCATGCTTTCTTTCCTGATTTAGGTGAAAACTTTTATGGAGAAGGTCAAGGATTTGTTCATGTTTTTTGTTTAACTCAGAATTTTCTTTAGCTAAATTGAGACAGAGTTGCTTGAGTCAAGCCAATCGTTGTTCATCAGCATGCTGACTCCTTCCTTTAAGGTGTTGGGAGGAAGTACCAGCACCTGCACTTCGTATCATCCTAGTTCTAGCCATGTAGTTGTGTTTAGAGAAAAACAGATGGCGCCAAATGTTGTTGGTGAATTTTAGGGTGATGAAATAGTCCTACAAAAGAGAGTAAAATACTTAGTGCGGCCACTTCGATGTCTAAGTTAGAATAGTGATTTAATAAAGTAAGTATATGAATAAGAAGTGTCCGAAAGCTCTTACAAAGTTTCTTTTTAATATTTATAAACGGTCGTTGTGTCTAAAGTAGTTGTCAAGGTAACTGTTAAGACACATGGAGACCTTTTGACTTGACATCTCCCCTGATCTATAGGAATAGCAAGCGGTTGTACAATATAACCATACTTATAATAACTGGTCGTGCCATAGATTTGAATTCAAATTAGAAGCATTTCTTGTACACGGCATAAGTGTTGTATGTCTTCTACAGAGGGTGAATGTCGAGAGATTCGATTACTAGGCATCTCGGCTGATGAAAGGATAAGTATAAGTTGAGCGAAAACTGACTATCAACAACTATGTTACATACTAAGCTAACATATAAGCTTTTACTAGGAAAAAATGTAATAAATAGTATACAAATTCAATTAATTTAACAAAAAATCCTATGGACTCATAAAAATGTGTAGTTTAATTATTAACCATGAATTACACTAAACTAACTATTATATATTTTTATGAAAATAGCAGTTTTAGCTCGAAATTACATAAAATTAAGAAAAATAAATAAATTTATAAGTGAAATAAAAATTAAATATTCCAAATATAATCACAAACATCCAAAATTCTAAACATGTAGGGCTCATTAATTTCATCAAAAACTAATTATTTCAATAATTCAGTAAAACTAGCAATTTTATTCAAAATAATTATAAAAAATAGTAAACATGCTTAATTTCAAAAATTCTTATTACCACAATTAAATATATATATTTGGTGTATTACATGCAAAAATTGAGCTTGAAACAACATCATCTAATATTTATAAAAATTAGATTAATTTTCACCCAAACAAGGCATTTTCTTAAGGACCTTATATTTCCAATAATTATTTCACTAAAATAAAATTACTACATTAATCTAAAGATAAAATAACTCTAGAAAACTAAGTTTCATAATTAAATAACATCATTTGATATTTTTAGAAAAATTATAAAGTTAAATTTGGTGCCACCCAACCTTGTCAAAACATCTCTTCTAATGGTGTTTTCCTTGATCCAAAATGACCACCACAACTAGACACTAATAGCCTATTGAATTAGCCTGATCAGATTCCATGTTTTGTTTTTAATCTAACTTTCTTTTTTTTTTTTTTAATTTGTTTCAAAAAATTTTAAAGTGTTTTTATTATATTTTCAAACTTTCAAAATATTGTTTTTGAAGTTTAGAAGGCCTATTTATATCTTCTAAATGGATAAGAATTTATAAAAATTGGACATGTAACTTACATATATCATTTTTTTTTTTATTTTCAATGCATAAGGTGTCATTTCCTTATTTCTTTACTTTTGACTCATCATCCAAATTAATCCTAAACTGCCACATAGGTACGATGACTCATTTTTGTATTTTTTTTATTAATTTTCCAATTTTTTATATTAATTTACCTTATTTTAATAATAATTTATTATTATATATGTATATTTAATATAACTAATGCATATTTTATGTTAATACATGTATATTACATATAATTCAACTTCATTTATTATTTTTGTAAATTAAATAACTTATCTCTAGTATCTCGTTATATCTAAAACCTCGAATTTTACTATTATCAGCTTTATCTTTATCGATAAATTAACGTTTTTCTTAAATTAATATTTTTATATAGCTTATTTTGAGAATTTGACTTTACTTAAATTGTTTCGTCTAACTTTTCTAACTTTACTTTAAAGTTTCATATAAAACAGATATTATAGCCAAGCACCCTAAATTTAGGGGCTTTGATCCTAGAGTTATCGTATAAGCTTGAATCCTAGGGTATTATAACATGTGTACATCATCACATGTGGAAAAAGACTAAAGGGTTGATAAAGATGAAGAAGCAAAGTTGAATAAGTGTAATGATGAAAGCTATGACCTAATATTTCCATTACATCAACATGTTAGAAAAGAAAAGAAAACTAGTCTCCATCCATCATGTGGCGCCTAGATTGTCTTCCAATTGCCTAAATTCACACATGCTATAAAGCTTAAAGAAGATTAGTAGGTCATTTAGAAAGGAAAATAGCAAAATAGGACAAGAAGTTGACTAAGGAGGATAATGATGTAATGGATGATGTATAAAGTTTATGAAAGAAAGAAACATGAATATGTTTCTAACTCTTTAAGATGCCACCAATAATGAAGCAAAACGGCAAATTTTTATGTTTTCCAATTACTTGTCAAATACAACCTAGCATCTTATAATGAAGTTAAGACCCTTAACTAAGAGATAATCATCATAAGCAAGCTATAATCTTCACTACACATACTATCTTAACTAGATACTTAAAGACTATAATAAGTACCTTAAGAAACCATGATTTTGCTAAACCATTTACTAAATAATTCATGAATACATCATAGAATTCTAAAAGAATATGAAGACAAAATTTAATCGATGTCATGGATGATGAAATGGATTGAATGCATCAACACATGATAAAAAATGTTGTCTAATAATTCAATTAGTAGGATGCCACTTCTAGATGGAGAAGACTACATTTTCCAACATGAGTCAACATGTAATCCTTACAAGAAATCACAAAGATACTTGATTTGTTCAAGTAATCCCAATCTTCTTAAATGAGCTAAATTACCTAATTACTATAAATTGCCCTACGACCTACTTTTGAACCACCAACATTATCTTCAATTTTTGTAACAAACTTCCTTTTTCTTTCTTTTTCATTCAAAGCCCCACCAATCATTCTTCAAGGCTCTTTAACCATTTCTTTCAACATTCTAAAAGGTGACTTTCCAAACATCCCGATCAAACCCTTTTAAGTTTTCTTCATACATAACAGTTCTTCTAACTTCTTCCTTTCAAATATTTAGGAACTCTTTCTAAGGAAGACAAGACAAGCCCTCCAACTTCTAATATTTTCTAAAAATATTAGATTCTTGACCAAAAACATGTTTAGACCTTATCTAAACTTTTTCCAACAAAGAAGTTTTTTTTAAAAACAATTTCTCCTCATAAATCCTTAATTAAGTAGTACTCTTGTTCTATAACTAGTTTACAATGTAATTTTCAAAGGTTACCCAAGAAATGAAAGTCTTCCTAAACACTTTACTTATTTTAAAAGAAGTTCAAGGAAAGATAAAGAATTTCCATGAATAAAACATTAAAATAGTGAAAATTAAGACAAGTGGATAAATTCATGCCTTAAAACATTTTATCGACTGAAATTTCCATAACTTTGATCTTATGGACATATGAACTATTTGGACTACGAATGAGGACCATTCAGACATAACATGAACTAAGAAAGGAAAAACTTCTAAAAGTAAATAACTTAAGGAAGGAAACTTAAAAGGTTAATAACAAAATATGTTATCAACTACTATCATTCTTTTAGGTACTTTCGACTTAGACCTATTGGAAGATTATTACAACAAATAACAAATGACTAAGTGAGTATCCACCGTGATTATCTACCTATATGTGGTTATAGAATAGTTGCCTCTTTAATTATATACCTAACTTGCTCTGCATGGGGTATTCGGGAAAACGCATGTGCTAGGTTTGCTTGTTAAAGACATTAAGAATTATTTCTATAAGAAAAGTTAATGATTGTGATGTGATGTGATTCTTGTTATTGTATGATATTTTGGGTGATAACTAAAACAAATGGAAGTTAAGCATATGGAAACTGAATATTAAAGTAGTCATGCATAGCATATCACATAAATCTCTTTTATTGCCACCACTATCGCATATGGAATGGAAAGGCTAAAACCTTCCTTGTTTATTGCAAACTAAGTGACTTTAAGGATGATTGTGGATTAGACGAGGTTGTATCCATTCTTATGTTTTGGGTTTGCATACATCTGGAGGCCGACTAAGGATCTGATTAGTCCCTAGTCATTTGGTGGACAAAGAAGGCACTTTTCTTATTTTCATTTAGACCTTCCTAGAATAGATCAAGAGATCTTTCTCTTATGACTTATTTATATGTCCTTTGTAAATGTTTCTTTTGGTTCCTTGGTGTCACAATCACCTTCCACAATATCATGCACAAATATAAAATTTGCCACTTTTAAAAATAGTGAAAACATTATACAATAAATTGAACTTACTTGTAATCTTTTGAAAAATATTTGTGGAAATAATGAGCTAACAACAAGTGTACCGGTCAATTTATAGTATATGGTGAGCACTAAGGTCATATTTTATGGTGAAGGAAAGAATAAAGTTTAGAAAAATAACTAAGTATTAGATTCTATTATTTCTACTCTAATCTAGGCAACCAATTAAGCAAGTTTAAAAGAAACAACATGCAAGTTATCTAAATAGAAGTAAAAACTACAATGGACTTAAGCGTAGATTTTAACAATTTCTCAATATTACGATGTGGATTTCTTTATAAAAGATATATGAGTAATGAGTAAACAATCGTCTAAGATCGTTGTAATCATGCTATTAAAGTATTTATGATAGTTTAAACGTAGATTTTACTCACACTCATAGAATTTATGCAACTCTTGTTTTGTAAGTTCTATCATGTAACAAAAGCATTGTATTATCAATATCTCATCTATACTATCAGCTGGCTATTCAAGTCTAGTCGCTATTCAAGTCTAGTCCTTATTCAAATAACTATGTTAGAATTGATTTCTCATCTTAACCAATTTTTAGCGCTCAGTGAGTACAAGGATTTAAATCCTAATTCTCAAGAATTACCCATTCAAATTAGAAATCTTAGGTTCTATTTAGGGTTTTCAAATCCTATTACGATATCTAAACCCTAGTAAGATAACAAGGGGAAAGGCCTAATGTATGAGAAATGCTATCTAGCTCGATATTAACCCAACACTCAAGTTATATCTAATTACACCATTGAACTAAATAAAATTCTAAATTTACACTATCACAATACAAAAAATCAATAGCCATAACTACTTCATCATGTTCACATACTACCCATAAGCATAATAAGCTCTATTTATCCCATTCATGGAGAATAAGCATTCAACACATAATACACATGAACATGAAAATAAACATTCATTAAACATGGAAAAAGTATAAGAAAGATTACAAAACCAAACTCCTCAACCTCAACAATAGAGTGCCTCAAGATTTTTCCAACAATCTCGATGAATGCAATGGAAATCTGCAAACCTAAACCTTGAAAAGAGCTACAATCTACTAAAAGTTTATACTACGATCACGAAAATACAAGAAAACTCTATGAAAATCATAAAATTACACTAAAAGTAACCTAAGATAGCCTAAAGAAGAGAGAAATGATAAAAACTAGAACCTTAAACCCTAGAAAATGCAAAGCCAAATCTATGGAAAATAACGGTAGACACACGTTAGGTACTTCTCTTTCCTTTTAATGAAACAATACTTTTTTGCTTCAGGAGTCAAGTATACTGTCATGATGGTAGCTAGGTACCCTCATGCCAATATACCCTTCTAGTTTTGCAACTTGATTTGACTCTATTCAAGGTACCAACATAACGGTAGGTACTGTCTTGACGGTAGATAGGCTTACATCATGCCAGTAATTCTAATTCCAAGTTTCCTTCTTTTACTTTTTTCTTCATTTCCAACTTCTTGAATTGGGGCTACCATTACTTGGTAGCCTCGAGACTTACAAGATCAAACATAAAGAGCTTAAATTTTTTAAATATATGCTACCTTTGAGCATCAAAATACAAAAATATGAATTACACTTGTATTAAGTATTTATATGTGATTTTAATGAAAATTCATACACTTATACTCAAAAATTTATCAAATCACATATAATTGTTAGAGAAATCCTTTAGATAAGTATATGGTTTCACATACTTATCATTCATTTGGCTAACCAAAAGATCCTTTTCCTTAAGGATTATAGTGGATTCTAGGATAAACATTTGTTTAGTTCTCTTAGATAATTGAGAGATTGGTTCTCTCATAGGATCAGGGAGAATGTGACCAATTGGTTCTCTTAGGACCGATTAAGAGGCATCATCTCTTGATCATTATACTGATATAGGTTTTTGTTGAGAATTAAGATTTTACAACTATTTTATGGAGGCCAAAGATGTCATCCTAAGTGACTTTTACGCTAAATTGAACACTTAGACACTGGTAGGACTATAAATCCTCAACTCAAGGTTGAAGTGGGGATAGTAAACCCTAGATTGCACTCTAAATATCGAAAGGCCACATGTATTGTTACATGTATTTGTTTGAATGCATAGCATATGTTTGTTCAATTAACTTACTTAAAAGGTGGTATGAGTAAGTGACTCTCTAAGTTAGCTATAGCTTATACCCCTATAGTTTTGGTTTCCTGTAGGAACCTTATTAGGTCTATCTAGTAAGATCCAGACCATTGGTAAGGATTAAAGATTTAGAAGTAGGCTTGGAGGAGACCAGAAAAGGAAATTAATTTGTGCAAACCATGTTAGGGTAATATGTAACAAGTATTTTTTTGAAAAACCTACAACTTTATTTTATCAAGTTTGTAATTTATAATTAAGTAATGATGAGTTTTATATGAATATGATCCTTTTCTGAAAAATAATACAGAAAAGGGCCCTTTGAGAAAAATATTGGTAATCTACTATTCGCATGCACCTTTACTTTTTCAAAATTTTTACACTAAAGGCGCATGTAACTTCATGGAAAGTGAAGGCGCATATAGTACATGCGCCTTCAGTACTTCCATTGTTAGTAAAGGCATATGTACTACATGTGCCTTCAGTAGTCACCAGTTATATTGCAGGTACATATACTATATGCGCCTTTAACTCACCCATACATTTGAAACAAGTACTTACACTAACACATTATAAAACAAATGATAAGTTTACACTAAAAGTCAATGGCATAAAATAATAGTCGATGAGACGCTTCAATAAAGATAATAGGTAGAAAAAAAACTCAGTGCATGGAATGATCATCCATTTACCATAGGTATTGATTATAATGAAATATAATGGAAACTTGTAATTCTGTGATAAGATAAGAATGCCACAAACTGTGATATTTGATGAAAGCTAAACTACGTTTCAAATAATAAGTATATATACAAAAATTGCCATGTCTTAATGTAAATGTGAATACAATGGTATAAAAAAAAAGACAAAACATATCTACAGTCACCTACGCCATATGAAGGTCTTGACAACATGGGATAGAAGTAAACACCTCTATTCAACTTGTAACTACATAGATTGAGGTGATGGATCATCAAGATCAAAATCCCTAGGAGGGACTAGGTCAAGTAAAGGAGCCGACTACAACTGAGTAACGCCCTTACCCATGGAGGATTGCATGGGGGTGGAACACTACGTTTGAGGTGCTAGTGGCATCGCAAGATCAAGATGATGCTAGAACTCGAGAGTCATATAAGAGCTATATCTAACCCTATAGCTGGACTTAGCTTCCAAGGTGGATGCAACTCCTGATCCAGGGTAAGTACTGTATCCCATGCCAATCTAGCCGAAGATTATGGAATGACACCCGTGTGATGGCACATCGTCATCAAGGTTTCCCTAGCTAAGTTTGGATCGAACCCTACCACTTCGAACTTGGGCTCTACTCCCAAACAACCTTAGGAAAAAGAAAACCATGAGACAACAAGGGTTAATGCTTAGGTGTGACAAAAGGACTGGAAAAAGAAAAAGTTATCATATCATACCTATTGCATCATCTATTGGTCAAATATTGTACAATATGCATCCACTGCATGCATGGGATGCTGAATGGTATCCCAGACTACTCTCCATCTGGCCACCAATGGCCTATCCCAATTGATAATAAAACCATACCTACTAAGCAAGGCAACATGTAGGAATCTATCCCAAGCCCATACTTATAGAAGAATCGCAGCCCTACCAAGCTCATGTGCATCGAAGGAGGAGGTAAAGCACAACTGTCGGTAAAACCATGCCAAGTAAGCGCTGCCTTAGCTAAACTACCTAGCTATAGAAAAGTCCTCTAGTAATAGCTATCTTAATGAAATTCTCAACATCCTCATCATCTCCATTAGCCGTTAACTTGTAAGCAACTCCAACATCAAGGAAAAATGGATGCCTATGTATGATTTCAACACTATTAGGGTTATGATAACTCTTATTTTAAACACATTTCACATGGTGATTTTATAGTATTTCCCTTACATCTTTGGTTTTCTTTAAAGAAATTGATACTTAATTAAGTAAAATTTTGATTTCAAGGTTTGAATGCATTCTTGGATTGAAAATGAAGAAAAGGAATCAAGTTTTACTCAATTTGGAGTTAAACTGAATGAGTTATAAAGTTTTAAAGTTATATAAACAATAAAAATTTTGGTCAGAAAGTTACACAGTCTAGGACACAACTGTATCCCCAGACTGTGTCCATCCAGGAAGATTTGCCAAGGCTAGTAAGTTACACAACCTGGGGACACAGCTGTGTCCCAAGCTGTGTCTAGTGACGAAAAAAGGAACTTTACAATACATTATAAAAGGACTTACTAAGGTTTCGCACATAACTTTAGACATTCAAAAGAGAAAAGACTTGAAGAAAAGGAGGAGAAAAAGGCGAAAGCAACACCTAACTTCAAGATTAAAGAGATTTTTCATCAACAAAAAGGGGGTTTTCATGTTTTATTTCTTGATTTTATTGCAATTCGTTTTTAGTTTCATTATGATAGCTTAAAATTCTTATATTTAGGATTGTGGAACCTACGGTTTCATGTGACTATTAGATTTATTAATAATTTTCAATAAAGTTTTTATCTTTTCTTGATTCAATTATGTTATTTAATTATTAATTGATATTTCTAGGGTATCAATCTATGATATTATGCATGATGATTGAGAAATCACATATGTAATGAGATCTTAACATAATTGGAGAGAATTACATGTGTACTTAAAGATAAGATACATGTTTCTTCTGAAAAGTTGTTCTTTTGTGTGGGAATTCATTATACATTAATGCAATTCTAAATTATATTACTAAGTGAAGAGATTTCGGTAAATAATTTAGAATTAGGGTTAATATGCTT
The DNA here is from genome assembly GCA_024138015.1 of Lumnitzera littorea. NCBI lineage: Eukaryota > Viridiplantae > Streptophyta > Magnoliopsida > Myrtales > Combretaceae > Lumnitzera > Lumnitzera littorea. The sequence continues at coordinate 66,374,753 of JAMXBB010000008.1, forward strand.
GAGAAAGGTGTTAACTTTAATTGTGAATCCCTCCAATCAAGAATAATAGAGATTGAATTAGATGCATTTTAGGCGGTCACATATTAAATACTAGGGGAAATAATTCCTAAATACGTTATTTGCTTTCTTGAAGTCGTTCTTAGTTTTATCGCTTTCTAAATTGCTTAATCAAGTCTCATAATTAGGTTAGTTTGTTAATTTTAATATTTTTAATTCATTCAACCCATCACAATTTTCCGATTAGATAATAGAGCTAAGGTTAATATTAGTATTCGAAGTCTCTAAGGGATCGACTCGGACTCACATCCGCTATATTAAAACTGATAGGTGCACTTGCCTGATATTAAGTTTTTAGCATCGTTGCCGAGGACTTTCGATATTAAGAACACTAGTTGTTTTATTACTTGACCATTTTTTTTCTTTTTTTTTTATTTTCATTGTTTATTTTTATTACCTAAAGCTGCAATTGATTCTATATTTCTTGCCCTTATAGTGCATGACCGAAAGCAACCTAGAAGATTTGGTTGAACTTGATCCTAAAATTGAGAGAACTATCCTTCAAAATTTGAGATTGCGACTTAGACAAACTGTAGCTACCATAGAAGACAAGTCAATCATTGAGATTAAGGAAGAGGGTGAAGAGGCCAATACTCAATTCATCAATCAAGAAACTCTACCATACATGACTAACAATGGTAATGAAGCAAATTGAACTACGTTCGACTATTTAAGGCCTACACTTATAGGAGTTAACTCTAGTATCACAAGGCCAATCATCACGGCTAATAACTTCCAAATTGCGCCCAACGTCATACAAAATGGTGCAACAATATGTTCAGTTTGACGGTCTGCAAGATGAAGATCCTAATGCCTATATCTCTTTCTTTCTAGAGATTTGTGATACATTTAAAATCAACGGAGCCACAGATGATGCCATCCGACTACAGCTATTTCCTTTTTCCTTGAGGGGTAGAGCAAAGCAGTGGTTGAACTCCCTACCACAAAATTCAATCACAACTTAGAATGAATTGGTAGAGAAATTTTTGGAGAAGTATTTCCCACCTGCAAAAACCACTAAACTTCGAAACAACATTTCTTGTTTTGCCCAATTGGAAGTGGAGACTCTATATGATACTTGGGAGCGGTTTAAGGACTTGCTCAGGAGGTACCCACATCATGGCCTCCCACTATGGATGCAGATTCAAACCATCTATAATGGTCTCAATTTATCTACAAGACAAATGATTGATGCATCCGCAAGAGGTACTTTGTACATAAAGACACCCAAGTAAGCACAAAACCTGATTGAAGGAATAGTGATGAAAAATTATCAATGGGAAAGCACTAGAGCCAAGCAAAAGGTTGCGGGAATTTATGATATGGACTTAACCACTTCTCTAACAGCCAAGGTGGATCTATTGAGTAAGAAGATTGATACACTCTCTGTTGGCCCTCAACAAGTCCAATCGGATGTAAGTGACTTTGGCATGAAGAGTTATGGAGCACAAGAACAACTAGAACAGGTAGATTATCTAGGAAATCCATCGATGCAACAAAATAACCCCTATAGCAACACTTATAATTCCGAGTGGAGGAATCATCCTAATTTCTCATGGGGAAACCAAAACCAAGGCCAGCAGAAGACCAACTTTAGCCCACTTGGATTTCAAAGACCATTACCACCTCCTCTTCCTCAAGAAAAGAAGTCTAGTATGGAAGAACTTCTCACCAAATGTAGTCAAGGAAATGAGGCTCAGCTATCCAACATTGAACCATCGTTGAGAAATCAAGAGGTTTCCAATCACAATCTTGAGAAGCAAATTGGTCAACTTGCAAAAATAATCTCTGAGAGGCAACAAGGGATACTCCCAAGGAATACCGAGGTCAATCCTAAGGAACATGTTAGTACCGTGACCTTAAGAAGTGATAGAAAACTGCAAGTGGAGAAAAAGGATGGTGAGGAAGTAGTTGAGAAAGAAGTGGAAGTCAATTGTAAGGAAGATGCAAAGCCACTAAAATCAAAACAAAGTATGGAATCATCGAAAGTGAAAGAGTAAAAGCCTCCCATCCCTTACCCGCAACGCCTTAAGTAAAGTTACACTAATCAAAATAAGGAATTTGGTAAATTGCTTGATATTTTCAAACAATTACACATTAACTTACCTCTTGTTGACGTTATTTTGCAGATGCCAAAGTATGCAAAATTTCTAAAGGATCTTCTATTGAACAAGAGAAAGTTGGAGGAGCTTACAACCGTCACATTGAACGAGGAATGCTCGGTACTTCTCCAGAAAAAGCTACCACAAAAATTAAAAGATCCAAGGAGTTTCACTATTCCTTGTATGCTTGGCAATTTGTTAGTAGATAATGCTTTGGCAGACTTAGGAGCTAGTATAAATTTGATACCGTATAAATTGTTCAAAAAGCTAGGGTTAGGAGAACCTAAACTAATGCACATGAGTCTTCAATTAGCTGATAGGTCTATCACATACCCTAGAGGCATCATAAAGGATGTTTTAGTGCAAGCAGACAAATTCATCTTTCCCATGGATTTTGTTATAATTGATATAGATGAGGAAATTGAGATGCCAATCATTTTAGGTTGACCCTCCCTAGCCACCGCTAGGGCTATTTTTGATGTTAGTGAGCATAAGTTGATATTACGGGTCGGAGATGATGAAATAGTTTTTAAAACTCCAAAGGCAATGAACAAATTTCTTGACCCAAAGGACATATGTCACAATGTTAATGCTACTAATGTTGTTATATCTACATGTGTACAGGAAACGCTTGCCAAAGATTCTTCAAGCTTTTGCTTGCAAAAGAGAGATGAAAATCTAGTGACCAATGAATCCATTATGGATAAGAAAGGGATTAATCTACTCTATAAGCCAAAGGATCTTAGGTTAAAATCCTTCAAAGAGAAGCCACCAATTTTGGAACCAAAACTGTCAAGAAATCATTTGGAACATGTCTTTGTGGTGAAAAGTTCAAAACTTCCAATGACAACTGCATCTAAGCTAAAAGCGGACAAAATGAAGAAATTTAGGTTACATGAATTTGATAGGTGGCATGATAAGGAAAGAAACTATGGAAGTTATGCACCAATGAAATAGAATTGTCAAGGTCAATGGCCTAAGGGTAAATTTACACTCGTATGGAAGGTTCGAAAATGAGATACAGGAGGAGTCCTATCTCCACCTAGATGAAGAATCATAAATGACAAGACGTATCCCGTCGAGCTATTGACATTAACTATAGCGCTTCTTGGGAGGCAACCTATGTCTAACTTTGCTCACACTTTAGTTCTTTTAGTTTATTCCATTTTATTTTTCTTTTATCTAACTTTACTTTGCTTCTTTTATTTGTTTCAATTTTAGTCATAAGCTTTTCTTTTTAGTTTAATTTTTTTTTTCTTTAGTTTTCTTTGTCTTATTTTTCTAATTTAAGTACTTTTATTTCTTTAAGTTTCTTTTATTTTTAAATTCATGAATTTAGGCTAGGTAAAAAAAAAAAAATAGAAAGTTACATGGGCATAGGACACGGTTGTGTCCCAACCCATGTACATCCAAGCCCCTTCAATGGACCATAACCACAGAAAGTTACACTGGCGTAGGACACGATTGTGTCCCAGCCCGTGTGCGCCTAGCAACATACATCCCCCGACAAAAAGTTACACGGGTGTGGGACACGGTTGTGTCCCAGCCCGTGTGCACCCAACAACATACATTCACCACAGACAGTTACACGGGCATGGGATACAGTTGTGTCCCAGCCCGCATTCACCTAGATAAGGCACCTAAAACAGAAAGTTACACGGGCATGGGATACAGTCGTGTTCTAGCCCGTGTTTGCCCAGCATCCACACGACCTTAATACACATCCTGCACAACATTATCAAAGCATAAACACACGCAACTTCATTTCACCTTTCATCTTATTTCCACCTTCTCCTCACATTTTACTTTTCATCAGCACATTTCTTCATCAAATCCAACCCGATCCAAGTAAGTTCATCTCATTTTTTTTATGCCCTCTCTTGTTCATGCTTTGTTTTCATTGTTGTTTAGGCACGCTTCGGTAACCGAAATTTAGGTCTTTTGTGAATAGGTACATGAATTTTGTCTGAGAATTTACTTGGTTTTTATTCTTTCATGATATACATACATATTTGCCTTGTGTTGATAGATTTACATGCCTTTATGATGCCCCTTAAGGCTAGATATTACTTTATGATTTATCAACCACAAATTTTGTTTGCAAATTCAATGTCAGCTATTCAATTACGCCATTTAGGGTTAAAATTATAAGAGTGATTTTGGGACATTTAGAGTTTTTGACATGTTGGGACGCCTTCTTTTCAAGAAGATTGTAATGTAATGAGTCTAATGTATAATTAGTTGGATGAATTTGCTAGCCATTTCTTTTACCCCAACTAGTTTTGTGGATTCACTTTACATGTTTGTTCAAATGTCTCAATGAGATTTCTTCTAATATCCATTACTTTTACTCCTTTATAACTCTGTCTTAGTTTGAACTAAGTGTGGCAAAGATACGCATTTTTTATTTGGTGTGGTGTTTCTTCTCAGGTATTCAATGGCAAATTGCACAAAGTTTACTGTTCGGAGAAAATCCAAGTATGCAGCATCATCTTCAACGCAAGAAGGTGCCATTGTTGAACCATTGGCCACTCTCCCTCCAATAGAGCACCCAATGCTTCAATTCAAAGAGGAATACCAATCAACTCGCTATAATTTACTTAAGAACAAGCCATTCAGCGACACCCTTCGTTTGGATTGGGATATTCTCGCCTAATTGGAGCTAACAAAGGAAATGAAGGAACTATTGGAAGGAACCATTTGGGAGCAATTCTTATCTCTTAAAGCTCCAATTTATAAGGAGCTGACATTGGAGTTCGTATGCACATATAAACTTGATAAAGAGAGTATTAGTGGCATGGGCCCTGAACGCAAACTCCATTTCACTTTGAATGGCTAGCCTTTCCACATGACAATAACTCAATTGGGCAAATATCTTAGTCTTTATGAGGATAAATTCACACAGACAGAAGAGTTCTAACGTTTAACATGTCGTTTTCCATGTGGAGTAACACCAGGAAAGTTTTGGAATGAAATTACTTATGGTGATGCTTATGACCCAGCCAAGAGTAAGGCCTCTCAATTGGTCAAACCTGAATATCATGTTCTTCATTGGCTCTTTGCACATACATTGACCAGCCAAGGCCAAAGCATCAATGTGGTTTCCAATAAGGATTGCCTCTACTTATATAGTGTTATTCATTAACACCCAATCAATCTAACCATTGAGCTAGCTAAACTTTTCAACCACCAAGCAACCACTATAAGAAAGAAAGGGCATATTTATTGTAGCCCCTACATCACCTTACTAGTGCAAGCTATGCGGACTAAGGTTGTAGTTTGGCCCTCGCTTACCTCTGTTACTCAAGTCACTCCTATACAACTTAACTCATTTCGACTCATAAACCTTTTACCAACGGGACGTCAAGGTCGACACTCATGGACTACCTCTAGAGGATAGACGTCTTTAGCAAGCTTTGAGGACAAATTTGATATCTTAATGACTGAGATTCGTTATATCCAAGAAAGTGTGGATAAACTTCATATCCACCAAGACAAATTGGAAAAATTTCTCAAGATGAAAGAATCGGATGCAAATGATGAGGACAGTGAGAGTGAAGAAGAGGACGATGGGGGTAGTGAAGAAGATGATGATGAAACCATGGTGGATGCACCATCTGATGAGGATGATGGAGAGACGGATTCCGATCCCTCTTCTTAGTTCTTTTTTTTTTTTTTCGTTGGCCAAGGCATGTGCAATCAAACATGTAATGACGATGGCCTCTTAGTTATGGACTTCTTCACATTATTTTCGACTGGCAGGGAAGTATTAGTTTCTTTTTCAATACATGTATTTCCTTTTTCCCTATGATTTTTTTTATTGTTTCATATCTTGTTGTTATGCTTTCTTAGTCGTATATTGAGGACAATGTACGTTATTAAGTGTGGGGAAAGGATATATATGAATTTTGTTACTATTTAGGAGACCAATTATTCACATTTGACCCAATTAATTTTTAAGTTAACTTACAATAGGTAATTAACAAGTGTTGGGCCAAATCAACTATGTCATCTTGATTATTATTAATCTTATTATACTTTACTAGAATTGATTAGTCAAATCTGTGGAGGGCAAAGTTATAAGTTATTTAGCTTGGGACTCTAAGACTTGAGATTGGAACAACATCACTAGTTGAGATTAGTCATGGTTATTTTTAATTTTACTTTTATGTATACCTTTCTCTTAGAAATTTTTAGAGCCCTATAATTTTTAGCAAACAAACAAATGAAATTCTTCTTCTAAGAAACCCTTGAAAAATCATAATGATTGGAGGTAAAAAGTAATAACAAGTGTATGAATAGAAAAAAATTGGTAAGGATTCGTCTTGGTCCGTCAAAAGAGCGAGATTGAGTCCCAATGCCAATATCAATGAAAAAATTGGTATGGATCGGCCTTGGTCTGTCAGAAGAGCAAGGTTCTTTCCCGCTATCAATATAAGGGATAAGTTGGTATGGATCGGTCTTGGTCCGTCAGAAGAGCAAGATTCTTTCCCTCTACCAACACAATTGTACTTAAATAAAGTAAATTTAAAAACCTCCCAACAAAAGCATAAACTAGGAGGATGATCAAAGAATGAGTGGATGAAAATGTGTTTGTTTTGGATTATGGCGCTTAGTGAGATTGAAGAGAGAATTGTATACACTTTAGTCAAATGGACAAAATTTTTATGAATCTTTCCCAGTTAGCGAGATGTTAAATCCAATTTTTAGTTTAAGAATCCTTAGTTAAATGACTTGGGTAAACTTTGACTTCCATAAATTAACTAATAAACTCTAGTATTAAGTATTATTAGAGCATTCGAATATGTTCAGGTGAAATTATGACATTGTTAAAGGTGAAATTGATTGACTTTATTATTGCAAGTTAATTGAAAATGATTTTCTTACCTTTCTTTGGGTCAAGTATATTTATTCACCGGTTTCCTAAATAGTGATAAATTTTGTCTAGCGTTTCTTGTCCCGAAAATTTTGTTTTGATTTATTTGCTTAAGGATAAGCAAATGCTCAAGTGTAGGGAAGTTTGATAACTCTTATTTTAAACACACTTAACATGGTCATTTTATAGTATTTCCCTTACATCTTTGGTTTTCTTTAAAGAAATTGATACTTAATTGAGTAAATTTTTTATTTCAAGGTTTGAATGTATTCTTGGATTGAAAATGAAGAAAAGGAATCAAGTTTCACTTAATTTGGAGTTCAAATGAATGAGTTATGAAGTTTTGAAGTTTTGAAGTTACATAAAAAATAGAAATTTTGGTCAGAAAGTTACATAGTCTAGGACACAACTGTGTCCCCAAACTATGTCCATCCAAGAAGATTTGCTAAGGCTACTAAGTTACACAACCTGGGGACACAGCTGTGTCTCAGGCTATGTCTGGTGACGAAAAAAGGAACTTTACAATACATTATAAAAGGACTTACTAAGGTTTCGCACATAACTTTGGACATTCAAAAGAGAAGAGACTTGAAGAAAAGGAGGAGAAAAAGGCGAAAGCAACACCTAACTTCAAGATTGAAGAGATTTTTCATCAACAAAAAGGGGTTTTTCATGTTTTATTTCTTGATTTTATTGCAATTCGTTTTTAGTTTCATTATGATAGCATAAGATTCTTATATTTAGGATTGTGGAACCTAGGGTTTCATGTGACTATTAGATTTATTGATAATTTTCAATAAAGTTTCTATCTTTTCTTGATTCAATTATGTTATTTAATTGTTAATTGATATTTCTAGGGTATCAATATATGATATTATGCATAATGATTGAGAAATCACATATGTAATGAGATCTTAACATAATTGGAGAGAATTACATGTGTACTTAGAGATAAGATACATGTTTCTTCCGGAAAGTTGTTCTTTTGTGTAGGAATTCATTATACATTAATGCAATTCTAAATTATATTACTAAGTGAAGAGATTCCAGTAAATAATTTAGAATTAGGGTTAATATGCTTGAGAAAGGTGTTAACTTTAATTGTGAATCCCTCCGGTCAAGAATAATAGAGATTGAATTAGATGCATTTTAAGCGGTCACATGTTAAACACTAGGGGAAATAATTCCTAAATACGTTATTTGCCTTCTTGAAGTTGTTCTTAGTTTTATCGCTTTCTAAATTGCTTAATCAAGTCTCATAATTAGGTTAGTTTGTTAATTTTAATATTTTTAATTCATTCAACCCATCACAATTTTCCAGTTAGATAATAGAGCTAAGGTTATCATTAGTACTCGAAGTCTCTGAGGGATCGAATCGGACTCACATCTGCTATATTAAAACTAATAGATGCACTTGCCTGATATCAGGTTAAAACCGGCATATCCACAAATTCTCCAAAAGAAATGAGAGAAATCACAGCCCCACTAAGCTCATGTGCATCGAAGGAGGAGGTAAAGCACAACTGTTGGTATAACCATGCCAAGTAAGCGCTGCCTTAGCTAAACTACCTAGCTATAGAGAAGTCCTCTAGTAATAGCTATCTCAATGAAATTCTCAACATCCTCATCATCTCCATTGGCCGTCAACTTATAAGCAACTCCAGCATCATGGAAAAATGGATGCCTATGTATGATTTCAACACTATTAGGGTTAACACCAGCATATCCACAAATTCTCTTAAGGAAATGAGAGAAGTTTGAATCCTTCCTCGTCTTCAGCTTCTTAATGGGCTCCCTATCATACTTTAGACCCGAGTTACCATCACAATGTTTCAATTCGCATGTACGATCACTTTCACGTAATCTATCATTTCTACCCTAATAATGCCACTACGAACCAAAGATTTAGATCACATAAAACACTTCATCTACACACTGAGCGACATCTTAACAAAATGCATAATGTCATCTAATTAAATTACATATCACACTACCTAACTTCGACTCATTAATTCTACCCAATACATTGCGAGCACCAAATATATATATATATATATATATATGTATATATAACAATTTCAATATACACACTACAATTTTCTAAACCCATACTCGTACAACTTATCTATAGAACCATAAAAAATGCCTTAATATAAACAAAATATAAGAAATTTTCATGACATATCAATAGATTTGATAACTTACGGTACATCTATGATTACTCAATATACGTAATATGTTAACATTTTTTTTTTTTAAAAAAAAAGAAACTACGTACAATATGGATTATTACTAAAAGAAAATTTACAAATTTAAATTATGGATTGTTACCTATTTTTAACGTACATTAGCATAAAAAAATAGATAAGAACTTCAATCTTATAATTCCTCTTGTTTCCTCTATGTTTTAGAAATTTTAGATTTTTAGTGTAGTGAAAATGAGGTCAAACCGTACAAATTGAGGCTAATATAGGCAATTTTGCTATACCTTCAATGAATTAAGAATTACATTGAAGGCGCATGTAATGCATGTAACTTCTTTCTAACTGCTAATACACTGAAGGCACATGCCAAATTCAGAATATTTTTCTCATAAGGCCCTTTTTTGTATTATTTTTCCAAAAAGGACTCGTATTCATATAAAACTCAAGTAATGATATTAAGCTTTGTTTTATACCACTAAATTTGTGATTACTCTAGTGTTAATGCTTAATGTGCTTATTGGAAGTAACCGACAAGTAGTACAAGTAGATTAATAGTTACTTCTAATTTGTACATGATTGTCTTTAGGGTTGTGACATCCACATCTCGACAAATCTAGTTTGAAATCATTCCACTCCTCATAGGTGAATTCAAAGCCAAACAAGCATCCATAACAAAAACATGCAAACCATACACATGCACAAAAGACTCAGCCACACACAAGTGGGATGCACAAGTATCGAAAAGCGCATAAACACAATGGGATAGGACGAAAAGCGTGCCTACTACGGTGTCTATGTCATAAGTGGTATTTTAGTGCTGAATGGCCAACACTTTAGTTGGGGTTTTCTAGCATAGGCTTACTTGCTGAGGACATATCATTTTGAGAAATGCTAAGCATCTCACAATTGGTGCCCCTTAGACTACTTGGCTCCTTATACCCCTGTCTCTACAGTTTACCATATAGTGTCCTCTCTTACCACACCTGTAGCAAAAACCTTAATGTAAATTGTGGTCTCCTTATAGTCCTTGCCTACATGCCTGGTCTTCCCTCATGAGGAAGGTTCCCTTACCATTTATTTACAAGCTAAAACATCATGGGCCTAAAGCAACGAATACACTTGATAACTAGTGCAATAGCTCTAATCTGATCTACTATTGGCAATGCCATGATCCTAAAGGGGGCTTAATAGAATTACCTAAAATTTTCATATCATGTGTTCACCCATTATTTGAAAATCATCTTGCAAGTCAAAGATTACAAAATTCTAAACAATTAGTCACTAAAGTTTTTATTTTTTTTTTATTCTTAATTTAATTAACTTACGACAATATATATGTGACTATGGATATCTGATAAGCCACAGTCCATCAAAACCACAGAGAATCGATATCCCTTATCAAATGATAAGATTAAGTAGTAAAGTTCTAAAACTCAAACTTACTAAAGTCACAAAATTTAAATGTAGTATTAATAATTATATATATAATAATTCAAATGAAACATACAGTCTATCCTCAAATTCTAACTTCTATGTATCTCGACGTTGGCACTCTACTCTCAGTTCTTAACCCATGCCCGATCATCTAGCAACCTACAATAGAAAACTATTGGAAGGTAAACTACAAGAGCTTAGTGAGTTATCTTTTGTACTACACCAACAAACAAGTTATCAAACAGTTTATTACCAAACATATGAATGCATTAACAAATAGTATGCCCAACAATATACATGCAATTGACCGCTATTGCATACAACATCAGATTTAACACCCTCCAAAGTAAGGGTTGGAGATATACTAGCACCAATCACAACCGGGCTCTAGCACCTAGGTTTTTAACTAAATATAAATATATATGTATAAATTCTCTGTTTCACAAAATAGGTTTTTATTTCTAACAGTCAATAGTATACAAATATCTAGGTCTAACGGTGAGGTGGCCCCCACAATCCACACTCACACCCTACAGCGATGGTCTCTAGACGCGACCCCTAACTACCTACGGTTAGCATCTCCAGTGCCAATAGAACTCGTAAGCTAAGGGTAGGGTCTTGTTGTACCAATGCTCCTACACTGTACTAATCAAATCATGTGAGAATCCATCCCTCCAAGGCCCTTCATTACCAACCGCGCGAGATGACGGCCAAAACATTATATGCAATGTCCGTACTCTATGCATGATCCATTTAATTTTAGTTAAGTTGAATATGATTAAGTTGACTTATGAGGTGATCAACAAAAATCAACAAACCCTTCATTTATGCAATAATAAATCAAGCAATCAATTATTCAGTTATTATGTTTCACAATCTTTTACACAATACACAATCAGTATTCAGATATATGCATATCCCACACCCCCATGCATCAAATTATTAATGTTTACTTTAGGTGCACTAATTACAAGCACAACACAAATATAGAGTCATCGGAAGTACTCACTTGGTCATAAATGATGTTAAGGATTGTAATAGTCCAAAGGTAAGTTGATCTCGATTTTAAGATCACCTAACATTAGCGAAATATGGAAAGTAATAAGTTTAGAAATTAAATAACTAAACTGGTATGCTAAGTCGTACTGTTTACTTAAATCGGTTATTGATTTACGTGAAATCATCGATTCGAGCTTTTTATCGAATCACGTATAACTTTTTTGTTTTAGTTTGAATCGTTATGAACTTATAGCCCATTTTGATCTTTTTCGAGCGTATTTTCTCGTAATAAAGTCTGTTTTGAACGTTATGACTCATAGTTTAAACTATGATATAAAAATATCACAAAATTTATTATTTTAATTTTAAAAGTTATAAAATATTAATTTTAGCTTTTTCTTAATATATTTATGATTTAATAATTATTTAAATCATATAATTGATAATTTTATTATTTTAAGCTTATTTTACCTTAATTACT
>JAMXBB010000008.1:66387249-66460558 GCA_024138015.1 Lumnitzera littorea
TATATATATATATACATATGAAAATAAAGATTGTATACATATATACATAAATAATTATTTTCACGTGTACACATATATGTATATATCTATATTTATTTTGTGAAAATACTAAATACATACTATATGTACTCTTATTTATATATACATCTAGCTTTTATTTATTTTACTTTATTTATATATTTTTTTAGTTTTTTTTTTCTTTTTTTGTGTTCATGTATATCATATTCAAATAATAAGATTTCCAAATATTTACTATATATTCCTATTTATACATACATGTACATACATATACCGTATATTCTACCTATTAGTATATATATATACATGTCTACATACATATCTTTATGCATACATAAGAGATACATAAATATTTCTTAAGTTATCTACTCATGTATATATACATGTATATGTAATGAATTATTTAGTAAAATACAACAAAAATACTTAGTATATACTTGTACATACCATATAATATACATATGTATAACCAAAATAAATATACTTACCTTATTATATTTGTATTAATCTTAATTTTCCTTCTTCTTTTTCCCCTTCTTCTTCTTCTTCTTGTTCTTAGTTTTTCCTTTTTGTTTTGCTTTCTTTCCCTTTTTGTGATCAGTTTATATTTATGTTTCTTTTTGTTTGTTTTTATTTTTCTAGATTTCTTGTTTTTTTTTTTTTTTTTTTTTTGCATGAGGATCAGCAGAAATTTTTGGGCAAATAAAATTAAAAAAATAAAGAAGTTTATCCTCATAATCTAAGCATTAATTAAGATATGATATGTACTCTATTACTTTGTCCTTTCCCCCTTAAATTTGTGACACTTGGACATTAATTTTGTGCACATGGGCTACTACAATTGCAGCTGCAATTTCACGTGTAAGGAAAGGAAAATAGAAAAGAAAGAAAGGAAAATAAAAAAAACGGAATAAAATGAAAATTAGAAATAATTATATGTAATTTTTCTAAACATAAAAATCATAAAAATAATAACTATAAATTAATTTTGGAATTTTATAAAAATTTATCAATTTAATTGGTATCCATTACAATTATAATCTTTTACAAGTTATTTTAATGATTTCGTTAAAAATTTTACACGATTATGCGAGTTAGTCAATAATTGCAATCGACAACAATTAGATCACTATTGAGTGATATTTAATTATTTTATAGGCTTAAAATTATAGTTTTAAGGTTTTGATCAAGTTCAGGTTCAATTTCAAGTAATTGTACATAAACCAGATTTAGGGTTTTGGTACGCAATTTAAGATTTTGATCAATTTCTAAGGTTTTTATTACTTATAATATATTCAAATTTATAATTTATTAAATTGTTATCTTACTTAGCTTTAACAACTCATTAAATCATCTACAGTATTAGGGTTCAATTTTACTCTTAAATAGCTAAATTTGCGAAGTTTACAGGCAACACTACAGGTCTGGGTTGTACCACCACTGGCCTGTCTCTACCCTCTCTAATCACAATCCCTAGGACTAGCCTCTTCACCCTATTTAGCCCTAACATAGCATAACCCAATATAGGCCTTTTCCTTAAGGCTTCCCTCACCCTGTGAGCCAGTTGCTCTTGTTTCCTCTTCATAAGCTATCCTAAACACTTAGCCTTGTTGACTACTATTGAATAAACCATAAGCTAAAAGGTTGCAATATATAATAACATAATTACATACCTTAATTTGTTCTTAAAATATGAAGACAAATCTTGAAAAATTTGGAAGTGAAAGGGAAAGGGAAAGGTCACGGCAATGGGGTAGGGTAAGAGTTTGATTCCTTTTGTTTTGTGTTATGTTTGAAAAGAAGAAGATGGTGGGGTCTAGAGGGAAAAGAAGTAAACGGCAATTAAAGGGAAGAAAGGAAAGAAAAAGCTAAAAGAAAAGAAATCATTAGATAGCTTAGATATTTTCTAAAGTGTAAGTGTCTTTTGTTGACTTTTCTACATATTGACTTTAGTCAACATGTGTTGACTTAGTCAACCTTTTGACCTTGGTCAACATGTGTTGACTTGTTCAACTTTTCAAAAGCATATGCCATTTAGTATACATAAAGTAGTAATTAAAGAAAATTAAGAGAAAAATTAAGGAAATGAAGGGAAATGAGATATTTGGTGAATTAATTAGTAAAAATAGATGATAAGATCTTACTTTAGGTATTTATATCCTATATACATCATTTGGTAAGCTATTTAGTATAACTAGTATAAAAAGTATCAATTAGGGCATTAAAGTCTACTATATTTAACCTAAGCATCAACTATACCCCTAACTCTATGTAATACTATCCTAATTATATACTTAGAAGATAAATGTGATCTATGATACAATATCTTAGTTTCTAAGGAATCAATTAAGTATTCTAAATATTTATGCATAATTAAAAGTTATCTTTAGTCGTTTACTAATGAAATAGCAAAATATGAAGGATATATTATCACTTAGGGCTTTAGGGCAAATTATGGTGGATTAATACTTTTTTATCCTTAAAGTAATAGTTTTAAGGCTTTTATTACTTCTGAGTACAATCTCTAGTGTTTTTACATATTTAGGGTTTAATATATTCATACGCGATTAAGTATTCGATTATTATCTTAGGGTTTTGATGAGGTTTGAGGTTAACTTTTGCAATTACATATACTTGAGGTTTTAGGATCTTCGTCTGCGATTAGAGGTTCAATTGATAATTTAAGGTTTTTCATATTCACTTTAGGTTTTGAATTGAGATTTTAATCGGTTTTAAATCTCACTGGCTCTATTGATTTCAAGAAATCATCTATAATTTAGGCGTTTAATTCTATAATTAGAAAGCTAAATTCATGGGGTTTACACCTAAGGTCAACAAGAAGTGGAACCTACTCTTCTAGGTAACATTCTAAGGAAGGAAGCCAGAACAAACAACCGATAAAGAGTTGGAAGGTAAATAGATAATGGAATATAATAGATAACAAAATGAACAGGAAGTACTAAAAGAAGTAAAGACAACTCAAGGTTGCTACTCAAACACATATCAATTCCATTTTCAGATTAAAGCTTAACCCTTAACTACCTGCACCTCTCATGCCTCACCACCTATAAGTCATCATCTTAGTTCCCCAGAGGTCTTTAACCAAAGCTCTGATGCCACCAAAAGTTGTAATGCCATGAAACTTGAGAAGCTACAACCTTACCATGTATCGGCTCTAGAGGCAAACACACTAAAGTTATCGTGGTTCCTTATGCTTGTCTATAGTCCATAAAATTTATGAAATCTACTAACTCACAAATTAATAACCTCAAATTTAGCAACAAGAGTGGTAGATCATCCACTCAATCTCCACATACATCACATGAAGTCTAAATAACACAAGTTAGGGAACCTAGACCTAAGTAAAACATCAAGGGAAACAACTTAGAGTCCCATAGCTCCATCCAGGAACAACCAACTAAATACCAATAACAAGAGTCATAGGCAACTCCAAACATATACAAAAGTCATAAGTATATACAACAAGAAAACAAACATAAATCTCCAGAAATTCATTCCTAGCATCTAGACTATGATTTCCCAGCTCCATTGTCATAATAATAATAGTCACCCTCCTCATCATAAAACAAATAATCGTAACCTGCATCCCCCACATAAAAATCATCATAAACCTCATACCCTGAACTTGCAATTGAAAATAACAACCCTCGAAGGGTGAGCCAATGTCCAATATAAGATACCACACACATGTGTGTGAATACATAATCAATGGCCAAAGCACATACACAAGTAAGTATATTATATGTAACAATAAATCGGTTTAGTCTTATTTAAGTAGGTCCACAAGCAACATAACCTTAGTGTCTTAAGACATAAGGTTACTCACGACTCCTATACACACAATATAGTTTATATATCGGTATTGATGCTGGGTCCTCCCCAACACCCAAGTGTCCAATGACCATCTTAAATCTACTTAGGTCCCTTCAATGTGGGACTCCACAGGGGATTGTGTCACGTAAAGATTGCCAAATGCCTCACCAATACCACTAGATCCGAGCAATCGGTGTTCGAAGCCAAGCATAAGCAGTAAAATCAGGTAAGTCAAAGTTTAGTTAAGTTCACTTTATGTACTAGCCTACCACTCATAACCATCAATTAAGTATCCTGTACCTAAATCCTAAATAGAAATCAATAAGTGTCTTAGTGTCCTACAACCTAATGCAATACAAAATTGATACCTCAGCCCCTAAACTCAAACACAATAGCCACAACTCACTCCTTACCTCCCAATACCTCAATTAAGCCTCAAGCCTCTACAAAAATCCCCAATTCATTTCTTAGAAATACAAAATTTGTTTGTTGGTTTTATTTAGAAAACTTATTTAAAAACATTTTAGAATGAAAAAGAAGGTTGAAAAAGTTACAAGAACCAAGTTTGGATCATTTTGTGTTCTACTGCAAACAAGGCATCTAGATGCTAAGTCAACTAACATCCGCACACTAACTTAAACTCACATTTTGTGAGTTTTTAGGGTGTTAGGCGTCCAAACGCTAGCCCTTATAACACCCAGACACTAGTCACAATTTGAAAAATTTTGCAAACTATGACATGCAGCTCCTCCCCTGCACAACCTCAGCCTCGAGCCAAAAAACGCCAAACTTATCTTTTTCTAACTTTTTCTTCCCACTACAAACCCATCTCCAAACATTCCTCTACATCCTCCAAACATCAACATAGCAATCACATCCCAAAATCACAGCTAACCCTCAAACTCCACAATCCATGTCAAGAACATAATTTTGATAAACTAAAGGGGTTTAAAATGACTTACATCATGTTTCTTGGCATAAGAATTCTCTAACCTGCAATTTCTCACTCTTTACTTCTATAGAAACGAGATTCCCTAAGTTTCCTTCACCAAAACTTAAAGGAAAATGAATTTCAATGCGGTAAGATTGGTAACTTACCCGATTTTGGCTATCCCCTTGTAAAAGCTTAAGTTTTACTTTGATTTAGCCACACTAACTACTTAAATCCGAAACCAAAAGGCCTTCTTAAGAGGTAATCTATAGATTTTCTAGTTTACCACAAAAAGAACCGTATTTTTTGTTGTGGAATAGTGGGGAAAGAAAATAATGTAAGTAGGAAAGAGAGGGTTTGAAATTTCCCTCTAAACCACTTTACCCTTGCAACTTAAACCATTTTACATACCATACCAAGCCTATTAATTATAAACCCCTTTTATATTCTATAATTCCTTTTATTTATTTATCTATGACTTTAGGTTTTACAGTATTTGAGCATGGAGGCATTGTTACAGGTGATATAATCTATGATGGACCGTCCAACCATTTCTTAATGAGGCTAATGGTGGAGGAGTCATTAGTAGGCATCTAGCTCACTACAAAGTGATTACAAAACTAAAAGTCGAGCTCATAGAAGTGGAGCTCTTAGAAACTTGAAATAAAGTTTAGCTTCACTATGTTAAACTAGGTTCCGACAGCTTTTTTTAGCATAGCCGAAAAGGCTTTGCACGGGACTGCATCACTACAGCTATACCAATCCATCATGAACCTAAAGTGGTTTATGTAGTCATCAGGATCTTCGACGCCATCATATAACTCAAAGCTTCGAAACTTGATATGCTAGGGAACAGCTCATCTTGACTATCCTTAGTGAGGGGAGATCAACTAGTAGAGAATCGAATAATGGCTGCATTCCTTTTTAAGTCTCTATAGTTAGTAAGGACTCAAGTTTACTCCTTAATCTGGTTTAAATTCTTGTCAACTAGAGAGTGGGGTAAGTTTGCATCTGATTGGTAAGGGAAGTTACTCCTAGCTAATGTTAAAGCGTTGTTGTGTTCAACTACTAGTGTTTCGGGTAAGATGACCTAAGGGTTGTTCTGAACTACTACTGATGGTGGTAGTGGTAGAGGGTTGTCATTGGAGGCATCCTCCTATGGTAAATAGATGTCTAGTCACATCCTTTCAATGAGCTTTAACTCTAACTTCTACCTTGTAACTTAGAAAACATTTCTTCCAATCATGTGAAGCACTCTAATTCGACTACAATTGTGTTGGAAATTACTGTAGGGGTAGGATTTGGTTGTTATTTTCTTGGTTGAGTAGTTGCTCAATAATACCTACATTTTGGTAGAGGTGTTTCTCAACTCCACCAATGTTGTCTTGCAAGGTTGAACTAGTAACTCTTTTACTTCTAGCCATTATAAGTGTAGGATTCGTGAATCAATGGTGCTAAAGTAATCATGATAAGCTTTAGGGGTTGATTGAGGTTGGAGGCAACTTACACAAAAGCAAACATAAGCTATAAAAAAAGGGGTGTTAGAGGTGGTTCCAGTAAGGTTGCTTTGATGCTTAAGTTGATATAGGGTATAAGGAAGTGTTTAGGAGAAATGAGTCAAAGCAAGAGAGTGAGGATGCATTACCCTTAGCATTTACTTAGTATTTATACACATAGCTAATGAGCTAATGTTGGAAAGTGGATCACAATACCAAGATCCTTTTAACTCTAGATTTTGTGGAAAAGATCTTAAGCTAGGCATGTGCCAACTATAGACATTCCCATTTTATTGAACTATTGCCAATTAATCTTCTTTTGAACTTATGGGTAGGGCTGTACATTATGAGCTTAAAGACCCATGCTCCAAAGTGTGAGGACGAAGACAAGAACTTAATTAGTTCCTTTTTAGTCAGTCGAGCTCTTGGAAGCTCAGGGCAAGCTCTATTGAGATCATCTTTAATACGAACAACTTAGCCTAAAACGTAATGAGGTTGGCTAAGCTCAAGCTCCAAACTACTTCGTCTTAGGCTTCGGGGGTCAACCCATGCTCTGATAAGATTGTCTAGAGATTGGAAGCTCATGTTCAAAATAGCTCATCAATATTGTCCCATTTGAACTATTTCATGTCTCTCTCTCTCTCCCCTCTAGTCCCAAATTCAATATTAATAACTTTCATTCAAGTTCCAACTCTTAATTGTAAAGTATAAAAAGTAATATATTTATTTCAATTTATGCTATCAATAATTCAGTATAAGTTGAAAGGTTTTGTTCTATTCAATTGATAACTTCTTTCAAAACAAAATAGTGAAAAGGTAACTTAATTATGACCTTTATCTTTTGTCTATATATGTTAGATTATGGATTTAATTTTTTTTTTTATGGGAAGAACATAGCCTCTTAGTTTCTTTATTTCAATAATGTATTTCTTTCTTCACCTCTTTATTTTCATCATTTAGTTCAAGTTTTTTATGATTACTATAAGTACATCTATAGTTTTTTAAGCTATTCTACATAAGATATAGAAATCTACATTTTTACATTCTAGTTTTACTTTCAAATTCTACAAACACTCAAACAATTTTAAATGGAATCAGAAGTTTGACAACCTTGATAGATTTTAGGTCTTGTTTTCCTCATGCATATAAGTTGCTTGGTAACGAGCAAATATATGCAGACCGACCTCTTTCAACCGTTATCTAGCTTATTTACATTTTGTGTGTGATTATTTCGTAAAAATGGTCTTAACATTTTTTTTCGAACTAAAATTTTACAATTAGTTGGCTATTATCATAATAATCTTAATAAATTATTGATATTAATAGTTTTTAGCCATAAATGATTATTATAAATGCAATAGAGGCTAACTACTAGTAACGATTATTAGAAATCGTGAAAAATGATAATAGGAAATGAGAAAAATGATCCCCTTTTAAAAATGGAAATTACATTCTCCGTTTCTCATTGAGATTTCTATAACAATTAACTACCACCATTGACTCTTAGTCGCGAATTTTTTCTTCCACAATCGATTGTTATTAAAAGTAACCAGTATCCACCACTTCTTAAAATTACCAAAGTAATATTTGACGGTTCAAACATTTCAATCATAGAAGTATAAAAAAAGGACTGGGAATTATTTTATGTAAAATAAGTGCACCATGATATTATGGCTTTTTACTAACAATTATGAAATAGTGATAAAGAGCATGATGGAGTTGTATATCTTCAAGGCCACATGAAAGTCAACCTTTTCTATTTGAATTTGTGGAATTTTGAAAATGACTAGAAGGAGGCTTCATCAATTCTATTTAATATTTTTGAATTTCATGGTACGTATAAATTTCTAGTCATCTCTGATTTTTTAACTAAAAACCTTTACTAAACTATATTGACTAACCGATATTAATCTAAGTTGTTTATGGCTAATTCTATTGCTTTAGTTTCCGTTCCTGTTGGTTGTTATGCAAATGGATTAATCAAAATAGTTTAAGCCTTTACACACTCAACTACCTTACCATATAGAACTAAGATCTAAAAGGTAGAGCTACCATACAAGAAATCTATTCGAAAATGGAATAGAAGAATAAGGATATGTGTGGAAATTATTAACCAAAACCCTCCACTACTTCCAAGGAAATGAGAAATTAGGATAGTATAGGCACTTACAATTGAACCATGATGTGCAAGAGTATGTTGCTACTCATCCAATGATGTCTAAAAAGTTTGGATAAAAACAGACCTTACCCTTAAAGATATTTGAGAGATATGGAGATTGGAGGCAATGATTAAATGAATTGCTAAATTTTGATGTGAGGAAGGAGTTGATATTGAGCAAGAAAAAGAATTCCAAGCTTAACAAATTGTGATGGTAAGTTAGCAGGTGAGGTAAAACAAGTAAGTAACCGAGTGAATTAGGTGATGAAATTCAAGAAGCAAGGGCTAATGAAAAGTAAGCCTACTAGTAAGTAATAACACTTAGAGATGAATTAATGGAAAATAGCCATGAAAAGATACTTAATGGCTCACTATTAATGGCTCGCTATTAATGGCTTAGCAAAAAAGTGAGAAACGAGGAATAAGAGGAATGTTTTATTTCTCTAACTATGGAGATGCTTCTCAAAGAAAGACAACCTTTTAAACCTAACATTTTAATCTAATTTTGATAAATTCTATATCCATGTGATCGTTAACTTAAATACTAAATTATGTTACACCCTAAAAGCTTAATGCATTAGCATGCTAAGAACTCATGTACCAAGTTAAGTTAAATCCTAAAAGCTTATTGTATCATCATGTTAGGAAATGGGTCTTAATATGTGAATACATATTTCTAAGCAAGCTAAGTAAAGAGAGTTGACAATTTGTTACTTACTTGTTTTACCTCACTTGCCAACATATATAGGCAAAGGCCTTTGTGAGTAGAATTTGATATGACCATCAATAAACTTATGTCTACTTGAATGTGTGTATATCAACAATCAACATGTATTTGCCTATATATGTTGTACAAATACTTGAAAAAATCTTATATGATACCTTTATAAGGCATCACTTAAGTAAACCATTACAGTGAGGCCATGCTTAGTATACGTCAATACTATGCTTACTTACTTACTTACTTACTTGGTTGATGCTAGCTTTAACTTGGTCAAAGTTATGTATGATTGGTGCTATACTTTACTGTTGTTGGTAAATTTTAGAATCAAGGAAAATCTTGCAAAAGAGAATGAAATGCTTGGTACCAAAGTCGATCCAATACAGCCACTCTGATGCCTAAGTTAGTAGGGTGACTTTGTATAAAATGTATGTGAGTAAACTGTTAGAAAGCTTTTATAGAATTTCTTTCCAATATTTATAGGCGGTTTTAGTGTCTAAGGCAGTTATTGGAATAACTGTTAAAACACATGAAAGCCTCTTGATTTAACATCTCCCCTAATATGTAGGGAAAGCAAGCGGTTATGTAATATAACTGTGCTTATGATAACTATTCGTGCTATGGATTTGAATTCAAACCAAGAATAGATTTCTTTTACTCGGCAAAAACGTCATGTCATCTATAAAGTGGCATGCCAAGATATTCGACTACCTGACATATCGGTGGCCGAATGAACAAGTCTATTAGATGAGCGAAAACCGATTATCAACATTTGCCCCCCAATTCCCGTATTCGAGTAATGATAAAGGGAGTTGCAAATATATACTACACTAGAGAATGGTGGGGGAGTGACTCTTTAGATTACTACTGACCAAGACGGGAAGTAGGACAGATCACATCCCAATTGAAAGGTCGTAATTTCTAAACTCCCATCTATTCGAGAAACTAAAAAGTTAGAGGCATGACACTTGTCACTTAGGTCATCATTTCGTTGCAAGCCTAATAGCTATCAAAAAGTTGTCAGTCATTAGTCGTCAAATTTCTATCATGAAACATAGGTCAACAATCTGTACCATTACCAAATCAATGCATCATTATGGTTAGAAGCAGGTTTGCAGTTACAAGGATGAATCGTCCATATATAATGTACTATTCACCATCAGAATTCATTTCTCTGGTTGCATCTTAAACCTTCATTCACTTTCTCATCTTCAAACTCAAATTCTTCGACTTGTATTATATCATTTCACACAACCCTTCAGGTATGGTTCGTAAAGTTGCTCATCGACTTGTCCTCTTCGATTCCAAGGCAACAGAAATTGAGGCCACTTCCACCCCCAAAATAAGGAGTGAGGTGCTATGTTCTACAGGCGGTTCGGCCAATAGTATGGAGGTAAGGTGGGACAAACTTGCTCAAATTAATGAGCTTCCTGTGGATAATTATCTCAAGGATAAGAAAGGGAGGTCCTCGGCAAGATATTTGTACAATACAATAGCCTATTCTTGTGACTCTCCAGATGAAACCACCAGTTTCGTCGATAGAATGCTTGTCACAAAATACAATCAGTCCTAGCGAGACCTTCCTAGGACATGGGACTTGAGGAGGCTAAGAGATGGGTAAAGGGTATGTTTCCTAAGGGAGTGCGAGTTCCATATATACTTGAAATATTTGGATTTTGGGTTGCACTTCCCTTTTTCGGCTTTTATTAAGGGCTTCTTCAACATACCTGCTTTTGGCAGCTTTTAAGATAATCTGCAAAAAATTCAAAGTCAAGGCTACGCCTCAGTTGTTTCGGTTTTTCTTCACTATTTAAAGGCAGCCTAACGGGTGGTACTTTGCTGCTGCAAAGCATGGGCATAAGTTCATGGATGGGCTAGAATCCAAGATTCACAAGTGGCATGATAAGTTCGTATCAATAGTGTCTGACGAAGACTTAGACTTCTGGACCCAATGGACTAAGCTGATGCATACAAAAGATATAGATCTAATGCCGAATGATGCAACAGTAGCAAAGAAAATTCAAGGAAGGAGTAGGAACAAGATGTTCTTCTGGGATGCCAAGAGAATTTTATGGCATTACAAAAATGGAGACTCAATCTTTTCTGAAAAAGAAGGTATGCTAATGAGTTACTACTATGCCGAGTATAGCCACAAGAGGAAAGCTGTTCTTGAGACTTAAGGGGAGAATAGTGGCCTTTGAGTCTTATTTAGCACGGAATATGTAAGTTCATTTTTTCCTATGTTTATATTAATTTGTTTACTCATATCATAGATATGGGTACTAGTGAGGTGAATCTAGCCAAGCTACTAACTTAAGCTAAGGCCAAAAAATCCAAGGCTGATAAGAGGGTAACTATCTCAGCAGCTACCACTCGGCCTACTGTCGTAAAGAAACCAGCAAAGGAGGCTACATCGAAGCAGACAACTATACAGAAGACCTCTCATCTTGCCTAAAGGAGGAAAGAGAGTGAGAAGACATTGCCGACCAAGGTTTGTTCTGAGGAGCCTTCGGTCGAGATTATTCAAACTTTTGTTGAGTCAAAGGATGATGAATGTTGAGAGACACATCCGAGCGAGGAAGATCAAATAGTCATTGGCATAAAAGGGTCATCACTAGCAATTGAGGCGGCACCAAGTACTAATAAAAGACCAAAGACGGAACTAGCTAACCAAACACCTGCCAAGAAAGTTAGGGGCTTGGATGAAAGGGCGAAGGAGGCAAAGCGATCAAAAACTCGTGGCATCATTAGTGTCAAATTCGTCCCCAGTAATGAGGTCGGTGAGTACTTCATCCCTTATTAGAGCCACCAAATTTTAGATACTAACTTGGCCTTAGGAGATAGGACGAAATCTTTAGCTCTAATGGAAGGGATTATTCTTCTGAAAGATAGAGATATCACCAAGAAGAATGTCGATAAGGTTGGCAGTTGCAATATGGCCCATATTGCGGCCAAATTGTATAATGTAAGTGTCCATAACTATCACTTTTAATTATTGAATTCATTCGGGTTTCTGACACATTCCTTTTTCTAGATGAGCAGCCACATTCTAACAGCTTTGGACAAAGCCGATAAAGAGGCAAAATGGTAATATCCTTAGTTGTATCCATGTGTTACTCCCATTCATTCCTAATTGTGTTGAATGAATTTGCTACAAAGAGTTAAGGATGCATATAATATATCAAAAGCCCAAACTACTGCTGTTGAGAATGCAAGGATAAAGGCTAAGATGGAGGCGAGAAAGCTCTAAGAAGAACTTGCTGCTAAGAAGTTAGCACATGACCTCGCCACTGATGAAATCTCGAGCCTAAAGGCTAAAATGGAAGAGTAGTACAAAAAGTTTGAAGGCCTAAAAGAGGAGCTGTAGAAGAAGAAAGAGGAGTGTTGGGGCTTGGGCTAAACTATTTACATGATGAGCAAGGATGAAGATAAGCTCAGGATGCAGATAAAGGAGTTGGAGACCAACAACTCAAACTTACAAAGCCGTGTAGTCAAGTTAGAGGAAACTGAGAGGAGAGGACCATTAGTTGAAGAGGCTCTCAATATAGTCACTCCTAGTCGGCAATACGTAAAACTTCTATATAAGAAGTTGTTAAAGGGGGTCCAAGCGACAAGAGAAGATGTCTTGAAGCTTCATCTTAATTACGATCTCTCCTATCTTAACTTTGCTAATGTCAATGACAAAGTTCGTAGTGCCAACGAAGATGATGGCGACAAGATAGGTGTCAAGAGTATGAATCAAGGTGACAATAAAGCTCATGCCAAGGAAGTTGCCCACTTTGAGACCCCACTTGCCAAAGAAGCCCCAACCACTGATTTAAAAATCACTTTTTCTCAATCAGAGAATAGGCCATAGGACTTTTATTGTATTATCATATTGTATTCTTGTGTAATTATCAATTGAAATATATTCAAGGCAGTGCTAAGTGCTTATGACACTTGTTAAGAGAAAATAGTATACAAATCTTCAATACGTTTAATTTCTCAAATTGCACTTTCACGGTGTATATGGTATACGCATGTTGCTTCACGCTTTTATTCATTAACATGTTTTATTTCATACGCTAGTTACTTCTTAGCATGTTTTATTTCACACACTAGTTGTTTCTCAACATGTTTTATTTCACATGGTATTTTTTTCTTGGCATGTTTTATTTCATACGCTCAACTATCTTTTAGCATGTTTTATTTCATACGCTCAACTATCTCTCAGCATGTTTTATTTCACACACACACTCAACTATCTTTCAACATGTTTTATTTCATACGCCCAACCATCTCTCAGCATGTTTTATATCACACGCCCATCATTTTATACTATCCATTGGCCATTTAAGGCGTGGACTAGCAGCATTATTCGACCATAAGGTTAATCTGTATAGTTTGTTAACCACGTTAAGCTAAAACCTAGGTCAGTTCGTTTGCCGTACAACCTAAAACTCGTTAATTCGGCAATCATAACAAAAACAAACATAATGAGACTTTAAATATAATTCTCATAAATAAGTATTGTAGTCTTACAAACATGTTAGCTATCACCAAATGAGTGACGACAAAAATCATTCGATAGATTAATTGAAATAAAATATCAAATTCTCGGTGTTCCATGTTTAAGAGATGATAAATCCATCTAACCTTTCTAGTTAGATAGTAAGTGGATTAGTCCTGTTCAAGTAGTGCCAAAAAAGGTGGCATGACTATGGTTAAAAATGACACTAATGAGTTAATTCTTAGTCACACTATGACCGGGTGGAGAGTTTGTATAGATTATAGAAAACTGAATGATGCCACCTGTAAAGACCACTCCCCCTTCCCTTTCATAGATCAGACATTAGAAAAACTTTTAAGGCATGATTATTATTGTTTTTTAGATAGATATTCTGGTTACAATCAAATTCATATCAAACCTGAAGACTAGGAGAAAACCACTTTTACATGTCCTTATGGCACTTTTGCCTTTAGGACAATTCCCTTTGGTCTCTGTAATGCACCCATGACTTTTCAAAGATGCATGATATCTATATTTTCTAACATGTTAGAAGATTTTATTGAAATATTTATGGATGACTTCTCTGTCTATGGGGAGTCATTTGATTCATGTCTAACTAATTTAGACTGTGTGCTTAAAAGGTACAAAGAGACTAATCTACTTCTGAATTGGCCAAAATGTCATTTTATGGTAAGAGAGGGAATATCTTAGGTCACAAGGTGTCAAAAAAGGGGATTGAAGTTGATAGAGCCAAAGTGGAGATAATAGAGAAGTTGCCACCACCTACTTCAGTCAAAGGAGTCAAGAGCTTCCTAAGGCATACTAGCTTCTATAAGAGATTTATCAAGGACTTCTCTAAAATCTCTAAACCTCTTTATAATTTACTTGAAAAAGATTCTACCTTTGTTTTTTATGATAGTTATTTGTAGGCATTCAATCTATTAAAGGAGAAGCTTACTACGACACCAGTGATCGTTGCACCAGATTGGGAGCTTCCTTTTGAGATGATGTGTGATGCTAGTAACTATGCTGTAGGAGCAATACATGTACAAAAGAGAGGTAAGTTATTTCATGTTATATACTATGTGAGTAGAACTTTAAATGAGGCATAGAGAAACTGTGCTACGATAGAGAAAGAACTTTTAGCGGTTATATTCACTTGTGACAAGTTTAGGCCTTATCTCATTGGTTCTAAGATCATAGTATACACAGACCATGCTACTCTAAAATATTTGTTTGCTGAAGTTGATGCTAAACCTAGGCTAATTCAATAGATCTTATTACTACAAGAATTCGACCATGAAATTAGAGACAAAAAGGGAATTGAAAATGTAATTGCTAATCATTTATCTCGATTACAATTAAAGTGTTTTGAGCCACCAATTAATGAAAAGTTCCTTGATGAACAATTGTATGCAATAGAGATCCGAGAATTACCTTGGTATGCTGATATAGTTAATTACTTAGTTAATAAAATCATACCATACGGTATCTCGTTTTAAAAGAAAAAGAAGTTTTTACATGACATGAAATTTTATTTCTGGGATGAACTATCTCTTTTTAAAAGTTGTGCTAACCAAATAATTAGACATTGTATGCCTAAAATAGAACAGCTTAGCATAATTCAGCATTGCCATTCTAAAGAAGCATGGGGCCACTTTGGTGTAGAAAGAACTGCAGCTAAAATTTTATCTTGTGGATTTTATTAACCTAGTTTGTTTAGTGATCACGGGAATTATGTTATGTCTTGTACTCAATGCCAAAAGACCAGGAATATTTTTAAGCAACATGAATTACCATAAAAAAGTATTATGGTAATTGTGCTTTTTGATGTATGGGGAATAGACTTCATAGGTCCTTTCCCTTTATCTTTTTCAAACAAATATATACTTTTGGCAATAGATTATCTGTCGAAATGGGTAGAAGCAATAGTTATACAAGCTAACGATGCCAGAGTGATAATTAAATTTTTGAAATAGAACATTCTTTTTTTCAAGTTTAAGTGATGGGGGGTCGCATTTTTGCAATTGGCAATTTCAAAAATTGTTAACAAAATATAGAGTCACTCATAAACTTACCACCCCGTATCATCCACAAACTTATGGACAAGTTGAGGTGTCCAATAGGGAAATAAAGCGTATCCTAGAAAAGACTGTCAATGCATCTAGGAAAGACTAGTCTCCAAAACTCAATGATGCATTATGGGCTCATAGGGAAACTTTCAAAAACCCAATAGAAATGTCCCTATACAAAATTGTTTATGGTAAATCATGCTACCTACCTGTAAAGCTCGAGTACAAGGCCTATTGGGCCATAAAATACCTTAATTTTGATTTACAAGCTACAGGTGAAAAGCGATTACTCCAATTGAACTAGCTAGACGAGATTAAAAAAGAAGCTTATGAAAATGCTAGGATCTACAAGAAGAGAGCCAAGCAATGGCATGACGGGAACATTCAACAGCGGGAGTTCATGCCTGGTTAGAAAGTGTTACTGTACAACTCTTGACTAAAATTGTTCCCGGTAAGTTAAAATCTCGATGGTCTAGACCATTAGAAATAGCTAATGTTTTCCCTTATGATACAGTTAAATTAAAGGCAAGAGACAATCGCACTTTCAAGGTAAATGGTCATCTCCTCAAACACTATTTTGAAGGAGAAAACATGGACAGTGACACCACTATGGTAGTGAACAAAGACCCACAGTAAGATCAGAAGAGTCGGGCTAATGACCATAAACTAAGCGCTTCATGGGAGGCAACCCATGTCTAACCAAACTAATTTTTTTATTATTTATTATTATTTTTTAAATATTTTTATTCATTATTAGTTAATCTTTATTTATTAATAAAAAAATTGAAAAAATTTTAGGCCTATCATTAGCATGAAGGTTGCCGGCGTAAGAAAAAAAAAAAAAGGAGAAAAGCATGAAATTTGAATATAAGGCCGACACTCAAGGCCGTCGACCTATCAACCAGCTTACCCATATACACCAACAATGTATACTGCCGGCATACAATGCTTTTAAAAGCATGACCATTGGTTTTCTCTCACTCCTTACTCTTTTTTTTTTTTGAATCCTCTCTCTAGTTTCTCTCTCTTTAGATTTCTCTAAAACTCGCCCTCTCCCGCACATCTACAACTTCATATACTCACTCTCTTCACTTTTTCTACACAAATTTTCATTTTTCCTCACAGATCTATGCTTTCTTCATTCACTATGCTGCCCAAGAAGATGTAACCAAGAAAGAAACAGAAAATGGTAGCCACTTCGTCTTCTAGAAGTTTAGGCAACAATCTACTCTCACATCAGGAGTATGGTAAGGAAAGAAGGAGGAAGCTGCAATAGATGACATTCTTGAATCAGCAATATCTAGATTGGACTATTTTGCAAAAGTATGGAATGGACAAGAGAATCTAGTAGATGGTTACTAATAAAACATGGTTTCGATTATTTGAGGTAAAAGAACCCACTTATAAAAATGTAGCCATTGATTTTTTGTCCACTTTGTAGTTGGAGAGAAGTGGGCGTATGTCCACTTTTACATTTCAGGTTTATGGAGAAATTCATGTTATTGAATTGAGTCAAATTAGCTATTTTCTAGGTTTACATGAGGAGGAAGAAGTCAATCTACCCAACTCTTGGCCTAGTGATATGTTTGCTAAGAGATTTTGGTTCCAGTTGATTCATCATAGGCGGGAAGATTTTGTACCTTCAAAGTCGCTTGCCATGACTTTCTCAGCAGTGGAACATAAGCTACTTCACCATATCCTTGCTCATACTCTCAGTTGTAAGAAGACTAGCCATAGCAAGGTAATTAGTTTTGACATGTTTTATCTATACAGTATGATTTCTGGATATCAAATAGATCTAGGAATAGAGATAGCAAATTTTATCTATAGACAAATAGATGATACCAGGACGTAGGTTATCTTTTGTAGTAGGTATATTACTGCATTATTAAAGGGTATGGGGCTTTTTCAAGAGCAAGAGGGGCATGATGGTATCCCATGTAAACCTATTTCTACTATACCATTTAAGATTTGGGGATTGGTCAAGATAAATAATAGCCCCCATCCTATTGATGAGGAAGATATTCCTAAAAATCCTCCTCCTACTGCTAAAACATCTACTTCATCTCATCTTCCAAATAACAGTTATGAACAATTGAGTGCTGAAATTAGAGAAGTCCATAATGAAATTAGGAAAGAAAGGAAGAAGAATAAGAAGTTCTGGACTACTATGTTTAATAAGTTGAAGTCTGCTATCTCCTGTTTTCAGCCAGCAGTTGCAAAGCAGTTCCATTATGAGACTTCCAGTACAAAGAGTAGCAGCACCGACAAAGACAGTTAGATATTTGCATGCTTTTTTTATTTTTTTTATTTTATTTTCCTTCCTTTTCTTTTTCTCTTATTTAGCTTTTTGGTTATTTTTGTTTAGTACCCCTCTATTTGGGTAACTCTGGATCATTAGTTCTACTATGTACTCTTTAGTGCACTTTTATATTATCTTTGTTATTTCATGTTTCTTTGTGTTTAATGAGACAGGTCAGATCTAAATTCTATGATAGCAATGATCTTATGCTTGGAATTTTCATTGTTGCTGCAAATTTGAATTTAGGGGAGTACTAGTTTTTCATTTCTTCTTGTTGAGAATTTTTTTATTTTTATTTCTTCTTGAATATTGAATAGAAGACAGTGTAGACACTGTCTATCCTACAATGGGGGGAAGGAATTATAGGAAATGAAAATATCAATTTTGATGCCAGTTTTTTTTTTTTTACAAATAGTTATACTTTCCTATCAACTTGAACTTTACCTATTCTTAAATTTCTTGTTTTGAATCTAAAGATTATACAAAGAAATTGTTGATAGCATCTGATTGTGATTTGAATAATTAACTCACTAAGGTGCCCTACTCACCAATGTTGCGATTTTTGTACTCAGTTAAAATTAATTAATCAATTCTTTAGGAACCTAATTTACCCAGTTTTTAGCCTTAGAATTTGAAGTTTAAAAGTCGGTCAAGTCCTTAAGTGAAAAGTAAACAAGTTCATTTCTATGCAAAGTTAGTTAGTATATGGTTTTTTTTTTTTAGTTATTCTAATGGCAATTTAACACTTAGTGAAAGACGTAAGTGAAGCTTTGAACTTAGTGATTCCTATAAAAGAAGTTCGAAAAATTTTACTAAACATTCAAAAAACAATGATGAAATGAGAGCCTTTACTCCAATAACTCAAGAAATTGAGTTAAGAGTATCCTAACTTGATTGTTAGAGTGAGGAAGAGTTCGTAGGGGTCCCTTTAAAACCTAGACACTTAGGTGATGAGCCTGAGATGTGCCGATTCAATGCACTCACTATAATAAGAAAGGCAGAAAGGCAAAAGTTCAGAATCTGAACTAGAAAAAAAAAAGGGGGGGGAGGGGGGGGCGGATGGGGAATGGAAAATGTAAATTTGAATGCAATTTAAGAAACAAATTAAAGCTTGTAATAAAAAGGAAGAAAATCTAGGGATAGAGCAAATACCATATGCTTTCACTACTTTGTTAATTTATTTGTCAAAATAATTGGAGGGATAATATGCTTGCTAACAGCTGTGAAGTTTAAATTGGTGTTTTTCCTTCTAAGAGTGAGTATCTACTTTTGAAATAGAAATCTTAAGTTAAACGCTTGGATTAAAATTTGTTTTCTCTAGAATAGTTTATTAATTTCAATTGTAGTACTCTAATCGCATATTTCAGTTTGGTTAGAGCAGTGGGCATTATAAATTAGTGAGTTTGAAAATGTGAAATATCAAATATCTTGAATTTGCAATTGGAAAATTTGTATTTTTAATGATAGATTTCTTTAGTTCTGTTTACTTTGCTTGAGGACAAGCAAAAGTTCAAGTGTGGGGGAGTTAATAAAGGCATATTTTTCATGTTCTAAAGCGCAAATTAAGATAGAATTATTATTAATTTTATAGAAATCATTAAGAAATGGTACTTAATTATTTTCATTTGAACATTTCAGGAATTAGAGGATTCAAGAGTGAAATTATGGATGATTTAGAGGAACTTTAAACAAATAAATGAAGTTCGGATCAACACATGCAAATTAGAATTAAAGGCAACCGGCTTACAACTTACAACTTGCACTGCCGGCCTTTAATGGCTACGCTGCCAGCCTTGCACTTGCATCGCCAGTCTTCATAGCCGGCCTTCATGAAAAAATAGTCTTTGATCATTGAAAGGATTTTTCAATAGCTTATGTTTCATCATTTGGGAGACTTTTTGATACTTTTTCCTTAGATGTAGAGACTCGTAAAATAGTCTTTAGTTAGTTCTTGAAGAATTATTCAGGGGAATCACTTTGATCATTGAAAGGATTTTTCTTTTGCTATTGAGACCAATTTGAAGTTGCAATTGAAGATAATCTTTTTCAATACAGAATTGGTGACATCTATTTCAATTATTCATATGCAATTCTGTAAATTACTTATGCTTTCAATTATGAATTTCTTTGCAATTTCAATTAGTATTTGTGTTTTCGTTTCCAAATCTATGGCTGGTTAAATTTATTTGTGAAAATTAATGAAACCTTAGATAGCTAAGATGATAATTGTGTTCATGTTATAGGATTAAGAGATATATTGATGATTCATGATTGCAATTTCTATGATTTCAATTATAATTGTTCAATTGATTATAATTGTTGGAAACCCCAATGATATGGAAGTTGATACAGGGTTCATTAGAAATTCTTAGTTGATTTGATTAATCAATATAGAAGTAGAGTTAATTGAATTAATTAGAAATTATCTAGAAATTAATGCAATGTTCGACGATTGATTATTCACTAAGACATTAGAGATAATTGATTTAGGACATTAGACAATCATAGTATCGGGAGATATATGATTGTAATTTAGAGTCCAATATTAATTGGAAGTTATGAAAGCTGACTAATTAATTAGGGGTTTAAATCCTTAAGTTTTAAGATATAACAATTTCACTTGAATGACCATATAGCTATTAATTTATATAACATGATAACAATTTGATTTCCGTAATCTAGGGTGGATTCTATTTTCCCACAATTCTCAATTGATTGCTTAGATTTTAGATTTTTCATAGTTATTTTCTTTTCAATAGTTTTAGAGTAATTATTAGATTAATTAATTTAATTTTGATTACTTGAATATTGATAAGAACTAACATAGGATTAGTAATTTTTCAATCCTCGAGGGATTGACAACCTTACTTTCTCTATACTACTTGATTCTAACCCAATATACTTATTAGAGTATTCACGATTTATTTTTATATACATATTTTAAGCGAATCACCTGGTAAGCCTATCTTCGTGCCACTTTTTTGTCGTTAGGGAGAGTACCATCTTTTAGATAATTTACTAGAGAATCCATCCATGATTCTTCTCCCAAGCAAGGAGCTAACTCATAACTCTACAAGAGACTAGATAAGCTTTTCTATAGAAGAAACTCAACAAAAAGTTTCTCCCTCAGCTCAAGGAATGCCATACTGGCAAACTTCGATAGCTTATCGACAACAATATTCTTGCTTCTCAGAATTTTGTGAATGGAGAAAGATAGGAATTCTCCTGCGAGCGTTTCTACCACCAATAGTAACTTGCTCATCCCTTCTTTTCTTACCGTATAACTTCCGATGACCTGATTTACCACCAATTGAGAATTTGAGAACACTTCGAGTTTCTTGGCACCAATTTCTTTTGCCAGTTTCAATCTAGCAATTAGAGCTTTGTACTCTACTTCATTGTTACTAACTAAGAATTTGAATTTCAGAGCATAATGAACTTTGACATTATAGGGGCCTTAAAGAACTAGGCCTACACCAATTCCTTCTCGTGTCAAAGAACCATCGACATAAAGAAACCAAATTGGTTTCTCGGCTACCTCTACACAATCTTCCTCTCCAATGAATTCGGCTACAAAAGCCGCCAGTACTTATACCTTTAGTGCCGTTCTGGGTTTATATTGCACACCATGGGCATTGAGCTCTAAGGTATATTTCATCATCCTCCCTGAGGAATTAAGTCACTGCAATGCTTGACGCAATAATTGATCAGTGAGGATAATGATCTAATGAGCTTTAAAATACGACTTCAACTTTCTTGCTAAGAGAACCACTACTAATACAAATTTTTCAATCTTTACGTACCAAAGCTCTAGCCCCTATAGAACATGACTTACATAATAAACAAGTTAATGCTCTTTGCCATCAATTTGAACTAGTACGGAGGAAAGAGCTCAGTAGTTGACTAATAAATACAAGTATAAATTTTCTCCAAGAATGGGTGTTAAGAGTATCAGGGATTACACAAGAAATTCTTTAAGCACATTGAAAGCTCTTTCGTAATTGTCGGTCCAGTTGAATTCTTTTGGATTCTTTAAAATTTTAAAGAATTCTATACACCTATTTGCACTTCTCAACACAAATCTATTAAGGACGGCAATTCGCCAGTGAGTTCCTGCACCTCTTTGACCATGCAAGTTGATTTCATATTCCTTATGGCTTCAATCTTTCTCAAATTGGCATCAATGCCACGTTGAGTAGCCATATACCCGAGAAATTTCCCTGATGTTTTGCCAAAGATGCACTTCTGTGGGTTAAGTTTCATGCTATATCTCCTTAATGTGGCAAATGTCTCCTCCAGATCAGCGAGATGCTAATCTTCCTTCATGCTCTTCACAATCATGTCGTCCACATATACTTCAATATTTCTATGGATCTAAGATTTGAACATCTTCGTTACTAATCTCTGGTATATTGCACCAGCGTTCTTCAGCCCATAGGGCATCATGGTATAACGGTACATTCCAAAATTGGTAACAAAAGATGTGTGGACTTCATTTACCTTGTCTACAATTTGCTAGCCAAGTGAGATAAGGCTCTTCTTGGATGAATCCTACCTTTAATAATTTATGGACCTCTTCTTCTATTGTTGCTTGTCTCTATAGTGTGAAATGTCTCTTTTTTTGTTAGACCACCTTTACATTCGAATCAATCTGGAGCTTATGTACCATAATTTCTCTCGAAATACCTAGCATGTTCGAAGTTAACTATGCAAACACGTTAGCATTGGCTTGTAAGAAGTCAATCAGACTTTGTCGGACATCTGCTAACAAGGGTTTTCCTATCCTTGTTGTCTTCCCAAGATCATTTCCCAAAGGAATTTCCTCTGTAATATTCTCAGCATTCTCTATGTTAACTGACTTGCCTTCTGGACAAGTTTCAACTTAAAATACTTCTTCCCATCTCAAGGCCCTTATATATAACAATCATGCCAGTTGTTGATCTCCTTTGTACACACCAACTCCCGTAGGAGTAGGGAACTTAGCTTTCAGATATGCAGTTGAAGGGACAATGCTAAATAAGTACTGATACAGCCCTCCCACTATCATGTTGTACAGGGACTAGCATTTGACAACGAGGAAGTCTACCTTATCCTCTGCAATATGCTCATCATCGCCGATCAGAATCAACAATGTAATTACTCCTACTACTTGGATAAGCTAATTATTTCAAGCATAGATATCATATTTATAAGACCTTAACTGAGCCTTGATCTTAGGTCTCATTTGATCGAATGCATGCTAAAAAATTATGTCAACCAAACTTCCTGTATCAACAAGAATTTTCTTAACTTCGAAGTTGGTGACCCTTACACTAATAAAAAGTGCATCATCATGCGGCCTTTGGATACCTTTCAAATCTTCTTGTCTGAAAGAAATTGTATTGTCAATCCTGACCTTTTTGCCTTAAATGTTACATACATAATTTTTGGCATTAATCGAGCTCGAAGAGCTCGACTGGCCTATACTAGGTCCACCGACAATGATATTAATTAATCTGTTGGGTGCTTTGTTTGGATTAACATCCCTTGCATCTCTTACAGCCACTACTGGCTGAGTATCATCCTCTTATTCCTCTCGTCTCCTTTGAGACGATCTTTCGATTCTTTCAACATCATGCACTATAAATTTTCACAAGTGCCTACATTGTATTGCATCTTCAATTGCATTCTTAAGTTGAATGCACTCATCCATATTATGACCTTGGTTAAGGTGGAAATCACAATACTTGTTCAAATATCTTCTTAAGGGATTCCCTCGCATTCTTTTCGGCCACTAGAGGACGCCTCTCTCCCTACATACCTCCATCAAAATGTCCAAGATTGGACAATTGACAAGCGTATGGGATGAGTATGTCAAGATCCTCGGTCTCTTCCTCTTAGCATTTGAACTGTGGTCATTGTCTACACCAAGTCTATCCGTTACACTTTTTCGCTTGTCATTCTTTCCATCTCCTCTTCTCTGATCAACCTCTTGTCGTGCCTTTATGTTGTCTTCCTGACTAATGTATGAGGTAGCTTTAGCCTTAAATTCAGTCAAAGTTTTTGGCTTGTTCTTTATGAGAGACTTGAAAAAGTCTCCATGAGGCTTGACTTCATGGATTATGGAGTTGAGGGCCACACTCATATCCAATTCTAAGATTTGGACCATCTCAGCCATAAATCTATCCAAATAATCCTTGATTAACTCGTCAGACTTTTGTTTAGTGGTGTTAAGGATTGAGGAGTCCTTAAGAGGAAGTTTGCTTGTAAGGAAGTATTAAAGGAACACTTATGCTAGTTCATCGAAACAGAAAATGGTATTTGGTTTCAAATGTTTGAACCATATGCTAGATGCATTCCTCAATGTTGAAGGAAAAGCTTAACAAGCTACTGCATCACTCAAGCCATGCAACTTAGCCAACGTACGGTAGTACTCCAAGTAGTCTTCAGGGTCCTTTGTTCCATTGTAAGTCTCAAACTGTAGCAACTTTATGTACCAATGTATTACTTCCTACAAAATCTCTAGAACAAAGGAACTCTTTTTAATTTTAAGACGTTTGATTGGGGCAGTAGGGATGATGACATGTAAAGGACCCGCATGGTGCACCTACTCTGGTTGTTTACCTTTATCATTCCTTTTGAAAGTAAGAGCCGAAGGTCCTATCATATTCTCAGCTTGCTTTTTTTGCAACTCGAGTGAATAAATGGAATCATCGCTTTTTTTAACGTCATGATCGCCTTGGTCTTTATTTTAGTTCAAATCTGGGTGAATATTACTATAGAGGAAGTTAAGGACTTCCTCGTGTTATTTGTTTAATTCTTGGTTTTCTTTGGTTAAGTCAAGGTACAGTTGCTCAAGCCTAGCCAATCGTTATTCATCAATATGCTGACTCCCCACTTCAAGGTGTTGGGAGGTAGTACCAACACCTGCACTCTTAGATACTCTTGTTTTAGCCATGTGGGTGTATTTAGGAAAAAACAGACAACGTTAATTGTTGTTGGTGAATTTTGGGATCAAGGAAAATCCTGCAAAAGAGAATGAAATGCTTGGTATTAGGGCTAGTCCAGTACGGCCACTCCGATGCCTAAGTTAGTAAGGTGACTTTGTATAAAAAGTATGTAAGTAAAGTATTAGAAAGCTCTTACAAAATTTCTTTCCAATATTTATAGGTGGTTATAATGTCTAAGGCAATTTTCGGAATTATTATTAAGATACGTAGAAGCTTCTTGATTTAACATCTCCCTTGATATGTATGGAGAGTAGACAATTATGTAATATAACCATGCTTATGATAAAAGTTCGCGCCATGGATTTGAATTCAAACTAAGAATGGATTTCTTCTACTCAATAGAAATGCCGTGTCATCTATAAAGTGGCATGCCAAGAGATTCGACTACCTAGCGTATTAGAGGTCGAATGAACAAGTATATCAAATGAGCGAAAACCGACTATCAACATTTACCATAATATATGCTCAGTTAGTGCTGGTTATTTGACTTTTACATTCTTGACATGGTACGAAATGACCTAAATGCTAGATTTTCAAAAGATTAGATATCACTACATGAAATGCTCAATTTTTAAATCTTGGATCATACACATATACAATTGTATTGATCGATAATTTTAGGAGTCCTACTCCAAAGATAACCATTAGTTACTAAGTGATTATTTCTAAGTGAATGGAGGTTCCTATCCTTATTATACAATTAAGTTATTTAAGTCGTTCCCTATTGGCTTGGAATGCAAGGTAGGTTTGTGAGTACCCCCTTAGGTTTGTCAATTGGAGAGTAAGTACATAACTCCCTCTTCAACTTCTAAGCACAAAGCTAACTTTAGAGGATAAGAAATTGAAGTGATAAAAG
This sequence comes from Lumnitzera littorea, assembly GCA_024138015.1. Lineage (NCBI taxonomy): Eukaryota > Viridiplantae > Streptophyta > Magnoliopsida > Myrtales > Combretaceae > Lumnitzera > Lumnitzera littorea. The sequence goes on from JAMXBB010000008.1 coordinate 66,413,116, forward strand.
CTCATAAGATGTTTGATCTAAGTTTGAGCTAGCACCTATTAAGATCACTTTAAATTTAGGATGCTAAGATTAAGTTAGAAAGAGGATTGAATGACAAACTCCTCTCTCAAGATCATTTTAAACTTAGGATGCTAAGATTAAGTTAGAAAAAAGATTGAATGACAAACTCCTCCAGTCCCTTGCACATAACTAAGCTAGGGATATGCTCCCTTTGAACCCTAATAGACAACTTAATAAAGCTAAAATAAAGATTGCAAATAAGTGCTTAGGAGGAGGTGGCTCATGGTTCTCAATTTCATGCAAGATTTGCTTTTATATTTGTTTGCTTTTGTTTGTAGGTTAAAGAAATTGGTTAAAATCTTTAAAGAATTTTAAAGGATAAAGGATGCTTGACTCTTTAGGGAAGCATTGCTCTAATTTCTTTCTTTCCCTTATACTATTATTTAGACGTTTTATCCATGACTTGAGTTGGAAGAGATGCATGAGCTTATATAAATTTTTACATATAGGATGCATTTGTACATATGTTTAAGAAAACAATAAGTTGATGCTTATCCTAATAATATAAATAATTTGGGAATATGGAGTTGGTTTGTATTTTCTTATGATTACATATCATGAGATAAGCATAAGTATATGCCATGAAGATTAACCTTTGATTGTATATAATTTCGTAAAATTGCTTGAGTTTAAGCCTTTGATACATGTAAATGAGTTCTAAGCATCCATGAGAAAAAGATATTTAATGTGCTTTATAAATTTTCCTTTTTATAAAGTTGAAATTTTTAACAACTTAGAGAGTAAAACCTAAATGAGAAAGAAAAACAAAAATATAATAGTGATGAGGCACAAATATATTCATCCAATAAAATAAGTGAAAAAATGCATAAAAGTTCATAACTAGATGTGTAGAAAAGTATGGAATAAGCCTAGTCAAATCGTATAAGAAATTTAATGTGTAAATTTTATTCATTTTATCCAAATTTATACTAAATTTATTTATATATTTTTACTTTTTTGATAGGAAAATTATATGATTTCAAAAAAATATACACAAATTATTTAAGTGCAAGAATTATATGGAGAATGGACCAAATTCATGCACCTTAATCAAACCCCACATCCCATTTACCCAATCATGTTTTTTGCAATTGGAATCAACTCATACATTTCTAGTTTCAAGCCATGTTGACATCCAAGTGAAGCAGCCACACATTGCAGCCACTCTTCCTTAATAGTCCATGCCTAAAGTCAATTCCACATCAACCGAGCAACATACCATAGCCTACTCATTCAAGTCCGCAATTGAAGCCTCTTGATACATGGGAAAATCCCTAACTCCATCGTTGGGTGTTAATTGTAAAAGAAAGCTAAGTTGAACCATGCAAAATCACATACTTTAGTCAACTTGTCTAAGAAAGCATCCACGTGCCAAATCTCAATAAATCAAGAGAATATATATATATATATATATATATTCTATGAGATTTAATCACAATAATAGGACAGAAGAAGAACTTCGATCCATCTTATCTAAACAAACCGCCAAGCATGAAAGCTTTATTAAATAGCAAGTTGAACACCATGAAAATTTGCTCAAGGAATAGGTAGAATGCTAGGACAAACTGATTTCAATGTTTACTGGCATTGTCAAAGACTAGCAAGCAACCTTGCAAAGATGACTAGATCCTTAGACGACCTAAGAGTCAATATAAAACAATTAGAATTCCAATTCCTCTTTTGTCACTCTACATCAAAACAATAACATGTAAACTATTGATAACATAGTGCAAATCAATATAACACTACAAAGAGTGGCGCCACATGCATATCAACTATCGACAATGTTAGCTAAGGTTGAATTTCCAAGCATTAATGGAACTGATTTTATGGCTTTGGCTTTATATGGCCAAGCAATTCTTCTTATTAGATTTGACTCTAACTTAGTACAAAGTAAAGATAGCAATAATGAATTTTGAAGAGAAGGTTATGCAATGGTACAGCTCATTTTTCAATTTAAGGAATATGTAGATGCTACTACATGGGAAGAACTCAAATATGCCATGATAGTGAGATTCAATGACAGAGCCATTGATGATCTTATGTCTATGAATTACACCAGGTTGGTACGATACAAAAACACATAGAAGAATCTAAATATTTGAGTAATCAATTGCATCTTAGTAAGCCTTACCAAGTTAGCCTATTTTTGAGTGGATTGAACCTTGAATTAAAATACTCAATGAGGGTTTTTCAACCACAAACCCTTCAACAAGCCTATAAATTTTCCAAATTGAAAAAAGCCCATCCAAATTCTTTTAAAACTACACTTCAACACTAGCAAAACCCACCTACATGTACCAACACCCTTCTCAACCTATTCAAACCAAGCTTAACTCTCCTCAAATACCTCATTCTTACCTTCAATACACTACACCCACCCAAACATCCAACCAAAACACCTCCACCAACAATACCTCCCCTTCAAGTAAAAAACCAGGAGACTCATAATGATAGAAATGGAAGAGAAACGGTGAAAGAAATAATGCTTTTGGTTTAATGAACTTTTTAGGCCCCGTAGGTGCAAACAAAGAGATTAAACCTAATGATAATGAGGGATGAAGATGGAGATAGGAGTGAATGGTAGGAAGCTAAACTAAAGGCAAAGCTAGAGGAAAAATTATTGAATTTAACATTTTCTACAATGTTTAACTTGAAATTTATGGTTCATGAAGACATGAGGCAAGTAAGGTAATTTTAAAAAGAAAAAGTTGAGCATTCTTACTAATACAAGGAGTTAACTAAATTTTCTAGACTCTTAGATAGCTAAAGGGCTCACTTGCTGTATTGAACCTGCACTAGCCATTAATGTTGGTGGGATCCACCTTAAAAACTCAAAGGAAGGTGGTTTAATTTTATTGGATGATGTAAGGAATTAAGTTAGAGGCCACCATGCAATTATTGCCCTTAACAAGGTATGATTTAATATTGGGCATATCTTGGCTAATGACTTTAGGAGAAATTAAATGGAACTTCTCCAAACTGTAGATTATGTTTCTATGGAAGGATAGACCACGTATGTTGCTAGGCAAAACTGGAAAATTACTTCAGATTGAAGGCAACATACTTGTTAAGCTTTTATCTCTTAATATTACTAAACAACATGTACAATGTTGGGTTATTGAAGCTAAGGCAACCAATGATAGTGATATATGCAAGAAAATACCTAATCCTTAACTAATGGATTTAGTGGAAGAGTTCCATTACTTATTTGAGGAACCAAATTCCTTGCCATCGGCTAGACTGCATAATTACATGATATGGCAACAGGTTGGGAACCAAGAATGGGAACTTAAGTTTCAAATGGGTATGAAGAGTAGGAGGTTTTGAATGAGAATGTCAATGGATACCATGTACTAAGACACAAATATAATCAAGGGTTTAAGCTCGAAATAGGGTTTGATACAGCTCACGAACACCAAAAGTTGCTCAAGGTTTCAAATGAGGGGTTGATACGACTTACTAACTCACTTAAATGAAGGGCTTCACCGTAACCTTAAAAATAAGATCAATAAGAACACAAGAACAATTAAAGAGTTTAATCAATACTTAATAATCTGGAAACGCTAGCTCTAAGAGCTCAAAAGTAGCCTTGCTTAAAAAGGGAAATTTTCACTATAAAAATGATTGTCTTCGTGTATATCCTCTCTGATCTTACAAATGTTGCTATTTATAAGAAGTCCTAAACCCTAGCAGCAAAACTGTAAATAATGTACAAGGCATTAAACCGTAAAGAATTGTCCCATAAATAAAATAAAGCAAACATGTACAAGAAGACAAAAACTATGTATTTAATAGAAGTTGACGTTCAATCAATCGGCACGTCCTAAAAGGAGCAAGATCCGAACTAGGCAAGGTCAGCAATTAGATGTCTAGGTCCAAGGAGGAGCTTAAGTAGTCTCGCAGTGCTTGGCTAAGACGCCAAAAAGGTCGACCCATAATTATCGAGTGCTAGAATTAGTCAGCACTAATCTCTTAGTGTTGTACCGAGTAGATCTTTGGTCTCAAATCCTCGATCATGTGGTCTCTCGGCCTCTCGGTAGACAACAGATTTGTCATCGAACACCTCTTCTTCTTCCCTTCAACCTTCTGTTATTAGTTCAACCTCGACAAAAACTGATCGGCCTCGGCTTGGAGATAGTCAGAAGCTGATTCCTATCATTACTAGAGATCCGAAAGGCAATCGTCCTCAATTTTAAACATTAAACATGAGCCGAGATGCCAAACAAACTCCTCTTCCTCTTTCACCTCACCATGGGTGTCGAGTGTCTATGGATATGCTCAACACTCATGGGGGTTAAGAAATAGCTCTTCCCATCCTTCCGAATAGTGTAAGTATTGAGGAAACCATCATGGATCACTTTCCGATCATACTCCCATGGTCGGCCAAGAAGCAAATTTGCGGCATTCATAGGCACCACGTCAAAGTCAATCTCATCCTCATACTATCCTGCCTTAAATACTATCTAAGCTCTCTTATGTACATGGACCATACCCTTGTCATTAGACCACTTCAATCCATAAGGTTGGGGATACAAGTAAGTCAACAATTTCATCTTTTCTACTAACTTAGCAGAAATGATGTTGGTGTAGCTTCCCCCATCAACAACTAAGGAACAAGTCTTCCCATTCACCAAACATCGCATATGAAATAAATTTTCCCTTTATCCGGGATCTACCTTCAGGTCAACTCGTGTCGCCATAGCTAAGAGTTCATCCAAATCCTCGGCATAGACATCATCTTTTATCAACTGGTCTTCCAAACTCTTATCAATCTAGCTCTCTATTTGAGCCTCGGGCCCTTCGCCCTTCAAGACTATGACCCTCTTATTTGGGCATTGGGACACAATGTGTCTGTAACATAAGCATTTGAAGCATTTCACATCTCCAGCCTTATTGCCAAGTGCCTTTTCTTTCTCTGCAATCTTCTTCTTGACATGGACAAGTTAGTTAGGCTCTCCTTTCTCCATCCTCTTCTCTAGCCCTTTTCTCTCCGCATACCTCTCAAGCTCGAGGCTACCTTGTTAAGGTCGGCTACTTAGCCTCTAATGCCTCCTCCTCCTCCTCTATCCCTCTACTCTTAATGCCAAATTTATTAGCTCGTCCAGAGTGTTGAACGACTACAATTCAACTATGTCAACATTATCATCTTGAAGTCCACTCGAGAACTTAGCAATAGTACGGTCCTATAGCTCGACAATCTCACATCTTGTCATTAAGGTCTCAAAATCTTGCAAATACTCTAAAAATATTTCGACCTTATCTCAAGTGCTGGAACACATAGAGCATCTCTTGCTTGAAGTAGGTCGGCACAAAGTGCTGATTCATCAATCGCTTCATAAGCCTCCAAGTTCTAATCGGCTTCTCGCCTTCACATCTCGCTGGGCAACCAACTTATCCCACCAAAGGCTTACATATTCAACAAGAGATAATGAAGCTAACTTAACCTTTGTTCAATTATCACACTCATAGCACTCGAATAACTTCTCAACTCGGGGAACCTAGTCAAGGAACTCTTCAGGTCAGCTACTTCCACTGAAGGTCGGCAATTTAATCTTAATATTATCAAGTCCTTAGCCAGGTGCTCGGGGTTCATCCCTTTCATTCTAAGCTGGTCGATTCATATCGGATTAACAACTTCGGTTGGAGCTTTGCTCAGCCACACCTCTTCTCAGCCTCGGCTCTCATATCCAAGCTTCTTGATTTGCTTCGAAGTCAACACTCCTTTCGTTTCTTCTTCTCATCTTAATAGCTCTTCTCGGCCATCGCTCATCATTATCTAACTTATTGGAACCACTTCCACTTATGGGTGTTTGTTCCCTTGTTTTATCTCGACCATCATGTCTACAATCTCTAACTAGACTAATGAGTTCTTGGATAAAGTCAGTGAGATTCTGAATCTGATATTTCAAGTTATCAATACGTCTTCTCTAGCTTCTACAAGGACTATCACTATTGTTGTTGACACTGTCTTCTAACATCTTATACGTACATTAATTTCAAGAAAATTAAACAAACACATTTTACAACAAAAACACTACGGTAACTCAAAAACGACTACTACTTGGCTTCTATAGCTACCATAACTGACACATTAGAATCAACTACTGAAATGAATGTTACTAGACTCAACTATAGCACAATAGTGCGACTACAGAAACACGAACAATACATTATGCTACAAAATGACGACGAATAAATGTTGAAATGGTTAAACAAACTTTGAAGAACACTAACACGCGTGTCTCCCCAAAGCTCTGATACCAATATGATACGGTAGCAAGTCAAGAACCGAGAATGGGTACTCAGGATTCAAATGGGTATAAAGAATAAGAGATTTTGAATATGAATGTGAATGGATATCACATACCAAGATACAAACATAATCAGGGGATTGAGCTCAAAATAGTGTTCAATATGACTCACGAATACTAAATGTTGCTCGAGGTTTCAAATAAAGGGTTAGATGCGACTCACTAACTCGCTCAAATGAAGGGGTTTACCATAACCTTAAGAACAAGATTGATAAGAACACGGGAACAATTAAAGAGTTTAATCAATACTCCATAATCTGGCAATGCTAGCTTTAAGAGCTCAAAAGTAATCTTGCTCAAAAAGGGAAAGTTTCACTCTAAAAATGATTGTCTTCGTACGTATCCTCTCTAATCTTACAAATGTTGCTATTTATAATAAGTCCTAAACCCTAATAGCAAAACTGTAAATAATGTATAAAGCCTTAAACCCTAAAGAATGGGCCCATAAATAAAATAAAGAAAACATGTACAAGAATACAAAACTATGAGTTTAATAGAAGTCAACATGCAGTCACTCGACACGTTCTGGAAGGAGCAAGATCTAAACTGGGCAGGGTCAGCAATTGGATGTTCGGGTCCGAGGAGAAGCTTCTGTAGTCTTGTAGTGCTTGGTCGAGACACTAGAAAGGTCAAACCATAATTACCGAGTGCTAAAATTAGTCAGGACTAGTCTCTCGGTGTTGTACCAAGTAGATCTTTAGCCTTGAATCCTTGGTCATGTGGTCTCTTGGCCTCTCAGCAAACGATAGACTTAGTATCGAGCATCTCCTTTTCTTCCCCTTGACCTTCTGCTATTAGTTCAACCTCAGCAAAAGCTAATCAACCTTGGCTTAGGATTAGCTGGCCTCAACTTGGAGGTAGTCAGAGGCTAATTCCTATTAATCACATATGTCTTAAATGAGGAAGCTAAGGTTGTTATCTTAATACCCTATAGACACTCCAACATTCAAGAGAATTTATTAGAAGAAATGATCGGGAAGATGTTGAGGCAAGGAATAATTCAACCATGCCATAACTTGTACTCATCACCAATTGTGCTTGTTAAGAAAAAAGATGGAACATAAAGAATGTGTATAGATTATAGAGAACTCAACAAGCAAATAGTTAAGGACTGCTATCCTATTCTATGAATTAAGGATTTGCTTGATGAATTACATGGGTTTACATGCTTTAGTAAATAGGATCTTAGATTAGAGTACCATCAAATTCACACGTACCTAAGGATATCTATAAGATAGCATTTAAAACATATGAAGAGAATAATAAAATCTTAGTCATGCCATTTGGCTTGATAAGTGCCCCTTCTATGTTTCAAGCCTTAATGAATGAACTATTTAAATCTTATTTGTGGAAGTTTAATGCTAGTTTATTTTTATGATAACGTGGTTTACAGCAAAACCATAGAAGAGCACATATCTCAATTGCACACTATTTTTTACATCTTATGGAAAGAGAAATTATTCCTCAAAAGAAGTAAGTTTATTTTTAGGCAAGAAACACTGAACACTTAGGCCACATTATTTCTAATGAAGTGGTAATGATTGATCCTAAGAAGGTTGCTATTGAAATCAACTGGCTAGCCCTTAAGAATATCAAGCAATTAAGAGGATTCCTTAGCTTAGCAAGGTATTATTAACACTTCATAAAAGGTTATGGTGAACTTACCAAACCTTTTAACACTACTACTACATAAGGATAGTTTTATATGGAAGAAGAGGTTGAAATAACATTTGATAAGTTGAAGACTACCTTAACTTAAGCTCCTATACTTAGACTCCTCAACTATTTCAAGCCCTTCATTGTAGAAATGGATGTAAGTGGGGAAGGAATTGAAGCCGTCCTTATGAAAGACAAACACCTAATAGCTTGCTTAAGCAAACCACTACCCCATAAGAAGAAAGGCCTATCAATTTATGAAAAAGAAACATTTACTTTGGTAGATGAACTAATCACTGTAGTCTTAAATACCTCCTAAAACAACGAGTATTAACCTTATGTCAACAAAGATGGTTAATGAAATTACTAGGGTTGGACTCTAAAATTTAGTACAAACATGGTCATGAAAAATTGGCTGTTGATGCACTATTGTGAGTAAGTTATTCTTCCTTACATACCCTTGTTTATTCATCTACTTTTACTTCTAAATCAGTGGAAGAAATTAAAAGTAGTTAGTTGGATGAAGATTACTATCAAAATCTGGTTAAAAGGATCAAACAATGCAAAATTATGGGATGCTACTCTCTGATAAAGATTTGTTGAGAAGGAAGGGATGGATAGTGATTGGTCCTAATGCCACACTAAGAAGGAAGTTGCCATCTTTATCATGACGCACTTTCAAGTGGTCATTTTGCGAGACGCACTATGTATAAAAGGATTAATAAGGTATTTTACTAGCTAAGGCCTAGAAAAGAAGTGCATCAATATGTTTTTGATTGTGCTATTTGTTGGAAGCACAAATTTGAGAATATAAATAGCTTTGGTCTACTACAACCCTTATGATTTTGGAACGACTATGAACTGGCTTATCCATGGATTTTGTTGAGGGATTGTTGAAGTCATTTGGAAAAGAAGTTATCATGGTTACAATAGATCTTTTGAGCAAGTATGGGCATTTTAAGTTCTTGCTAACCCTTGTTTAGCTTCCCAAGTTGCTCATGCTTTCTTAGAAAATGTGTATAAACTACATTAGTTGCCAAACAATATTACAAGAAATCATGATCCAGTGTTTATTAGTGCATTTTGGCAAGAGTTCTTCAAATTACTAAGGGTTAAGCTAAAATGATCAAGTGCATACTATCCTTAGATGAACGGTCAAATCAAAGTGATCAACAAATGCAATGAAACATATTTGAGATGTATGACCAATGATACCTTAAAAGGTAGAGTCGATTACTACGCTTAATTGAGTGGTGACATAACACTAGATACCATTCTACTCTACGTACTCTACTGCTTTTGAGAATTTATATTGTTATCCTCCATCTATTCACATGCCTTATGTACTTGAGGTTGTAAGCATGAAGAAGTTGATTCATTGGCAGATCAAGAGGAAACTTTGAAGCAATTGAAATTTCACTTTCACAAAGCACAAGAGCAAATGAAAATAGAAGCAAGCAAACACGGTCTGACAAGAAGCTTAGTATTTGTGATATGGTCTAGGTTAAGATACAACCTTATCAACAACATAGCCTAAGAAGACATCGACAACAAAAGCTTTCACCTAAATATTTCCAACCTTGTAAAAACCTTGATAAGGCAAGTGAAATTGCTTATAAAGTAGAGTTACTTGCAAAGTCCTCTACCCATTCGACCTTTCATGTCTCATAATTGAAACCCTATATAGGGCACTCTTTACCACATGGCATACTACCTGCAAATCAACAAAAAAAGTTGAGCCAAATGCTATATTAGATAGAAAAATGGTTCAATGTTGATGTAGAGTGGATACCGTGGTGTTGGCTCAATAGAGGGGATGACTTGAGAATGAAGCAACCTAGGAATACTTTTTCTAATTTACAAGTACATTTTCCTTTCTCACCCTTGTAGTTAGGAGTTTCAATGGAAGGGAAGGATGTAATGGGTGAATTAGGGTTTCTCATAAGACAAGACAAAAATGAAGGGAAGTGTTTAACTAAAAGTGTTTTTGTTGTGTCTAAGGATGGAATTAGAGGTAATTCTTCTTGATTATATGTGGGCTATACGGGAGAAGTGGGCCTAAGGCCTTGGTCTTACATTCATAAGGTTTTATTTCCTCATGTAATAGTGAATAATGGTCCATACTATAGAATATAGCTATTTAATTTAGTTATGCATTCATATGTTATAGGATCACATGTATATCCTAACATATGCAATTAGTTTTACCGTTAGGGGAAATATTCCAGTCACAATATATTATACAATAGGACTCTATATATATGCTAGGCATAAAAAAAATGCAAAAAAAAAAAAAAGAGCTCATTCCCCATATTGCTATATTCACTAAAGTTTGTATTTAAACCAAATCTTCTTTTCTTCATTACAACATCAATCTCACAATTGTAGAGAATTTAGTCAACCGTTGCAAAAAGAAAAATATATGGAATTAATGATACATAAGGAGAGAGTTGTTAAGGAGATTAGAGACAGGGGTTTTATTTCTTTCATAAGGTATTGTTATTTATTTATTTATTTTATATTCTTTTGAAGAGTTTATTTTTAATCATGGGAGCATGAGTAGTTCAAGAAGATAGATTAGAAAATGAAATTGCCCTCCAAAATTTATTCGAATTCTTTTATTCATTTTGCTTTGAATTTTCTTGTGTTGTTTTTATAATTACCATGAACTAAATTTACTATTATGGGATTTTGACATTATTTGATGGTGTCATTGATTTGTGATTTTATTATACGTTAGTTTTTTAATTAGTTGTAATATTTTACCATCCCATTTTCATGATTCATATTTTATTACCTAGTCATTAATACTTTTGTGCATACAATTTTAAAAACTCAAAGGAAATGGATTGTTGGTAAAAATCTAGACTATAATTAATTTAACTGTTGATATAGAACATGCAATATAGATCAATTTTAGAATTCACATACTTAATGTGGTTGATATTAAATTTTGTGACGTAGGCATATGATGACTTTTGATAGCGACTAAAGTAGTAATATTTATGAGAGAAATTTACTATGTGACCAGTAATTAGATAAATCACTCAAAAAGAGCGTTTCTATTATAATTAGAACAATAACAGCTCGAAAGGGAAGTGAGTTCGTGAAAATCTTATTTAAAGTCAATTAATTTGTACAAATATATCTTTACAGCATTTGTAAATTCATCAGATGATGGCATAATTAAAATCACATATAATTAAATTAGTGAAATTTTATTTATTTTTTTTTTTTACCATATGAATGTTTAGGATTTTAGTTTAGTTGTTTCTTTTACTTTAGTTTGTTTAATGTGTCATTTTGATCTCCTAACTAATGATGGAGTTGAAATAGTATAGTAATTAATTTCTAGTCTTTGTCTTCATTGGTTTTATTACTACAACATATGATCTAATCTACTTACTGGATTGTTTTTATTTAAAAATTACAAAAAAAGCTATACAAATCATGTTTTTATCACTATTGTTGGATACATCATTTAACTACTATTACATTCTCAATTTTATTTTTCAACCAAATATTTTTATTAGTTTTACATTCTAATTTTGTATATTCATTTACAATTCTTAACATATTCTTTATTTGATTTCATGAAAGAGTTTACTTTCATATTTTGTTGTACATGACGCTACTTTGGGGAAAAGGAAAAAAAAATTGCAAAAAAAAAAAGCCTAAAAATATCGTATCTTAGAAAATATTCCTTCATTTATAGTACTTAAAATTGCCTCTTGAAAAAGTTATTTTGGATTGAATCAAAATTACCCCAACCCTTGCCCAACACATCTAAATCACCCCATTTTACAACAACATATCTAAACAAACCAACTATTACAAAATCTCCAAACACCCCAACTGCAACAAAGTTTCTAAACAACCAAACTACACAATCATAGCCGACCCTTTACAATATGATCCAAACACAATGCACTATCATTCAAACTTGACAGTACTTGTAAAACAAAATATTATACTAATTTTATATTTCATAAATGCCAACAACAACAATAGCCATAGTAGAGCAAATGATGAATGAAAGCTTGGAAAATGATAATTAAACAATAAGAAAGTTCCACTACTCCTTTCAAGTATATACAAAGTGTTTACAAAACACACATCAATTACAATAAGAAAGGTCAAATAGCTAAAACTAGTGACAATCTAATGCTGTTAACACCATCAATGTGTATATGTATGCATATCCTAAGTGTTTATATCCAGCTAAGCTTGCAACATCTAGTCTACATCCAATTGTATGATCTGTACCCCATCCTTAATGTAAGTATCGGAGTATGATGCATGCATAGGGTCTAAAATAAGCTCCACCTACCTGAGTCCCTCACCCATGTTGTTGTCACGATCTCTAGCTAGCCTCTTTAATGGAGTAAGAGGAGTATAGATCAAAATATTAAAGCTCTCTCCAATGAAGGGTGTCTAAAACATTTGACTGTTGGAGCTCTCCCTAGCAAAGGGTATCTAAAACTGAAATGCAAGTGCTACAGGAGATGTTACCTACAATTAGTGCTTAGAAGAAGGATTGTCCCTAATGCCCAACTCAACATATCGACATCCTTAGCTCCTACCCCACCCCCATCCTCACCCTCGACGGCACCCTCCATGCTGTGGCTCATACAATGGAGAGTGCTCGATATCCAATCTTGACCTAGGTACATCGTTCAAGTAGATGCCCCTAATCTACTAAATGACTGCATCCACCACCAGCTGCTCTACATGATATCCTCATATGATATCCTAGGTAACCTATGTATAAAATCTGCTTGTATATAACAAATAATAGTGCAGTTAGCATATAAAGGTATAGGTGAAGAATTATCAAGAAGAATGAAGCTGAATGCATACTATATATACTTAGGAGACTCCTAACTAGCCAATATATCAGCGAGTGACCTACTGGTACTAAGCATGGTAGTCTGGAGCTATATCAAGCAGTAGTATTATAGCAACTATCCTGTTATGCTGATTCGCCCACTACTCTAACCAGGTTGCATGAGTTATAACATAGTTGTTTTTCCCCGACTTCGTAAGTCAATTTCGTACAATGCCCAAGACTTATTTCTATAGTCAGGAATCCCTTAGATCTCACCAAATTGTCATGCTACATAATTCAAGATATAAAACTCCACGACATGGAAGCAAATCAATAGTATACATGTTGTCTAGATATCACTCTCGGCGCAATAAGAAGTAAGGAGCCTAGCCATGTCGTAGTAGGTGTAAGAGTCTATATAACCTATAAAATGAACAATTTAGAATATGCAACCACAAAATCTTAAAAAGGTTAAAAGAACTCAAGTTAGTAGCGCATGTACCTACTCTAGACACTAGCAATTGAATATATCCCTATACTAACCAACAACATGTATGGGAAGCTTGGTAACATTGAATCAACCCCCCATCAACTCATTAACAATCAATCATCCACTATTGCCATGATCCAATGTCATATAGGAGCTATGTGTGGAAAGTTCTCCCATACCTACACCTAAAGTAAGATAAGTAGCCCACTAATCTCACTGGCATCCATCCGTAAGGTGAGGCTCAATTAGCGATAGAGCTACGCGAAGTATGCAATACCCCAAGCATATGATTCGGTTGCACTAAGGTCAAAGAGGAGGGGAAGGGAATATTAGATGCACTTGGTTATTTGATTTGCTTGACAATAGCATCCCCCTAATTAGTTGCATAATATGAGCTTGGATGTATCGCTAAACAATAATATCATTTACATCCATCGATAAGTCACCAAAGTTGCCATGCAACCAAGATAACTTCACTCAAGCCCCATGAATAGCATTCAGAGGAGAGCAAAAACTTAGTAATTATAAGCCAATATCAAGCTAGGCCAATTGCAAACCGCTCATCACAACCTGACCATCAATTAAGGGACCAATGAGCACAGAAACATCTTAAAGTGTAATCGTCATATCCCATGTGTGGAAGTGGAATGTATGAGTCTCCTCTCTCTATTGCTCCACCAAGGCAATGATCAAATGCCAATCAAGCTGTATGAACAGTATCCACCTTACATCGAGAAAACCAGCTTGGTTAAGGAGCCATACGTGGATATATTTTTATCTTCTATCTATCTCAACGTCTAAATATGGCCTCTCATCTATGTACATACACTCGTAGCTAATGCTACCACGTGTACTAATGACCAATACGTGTTGTACCCATGCTCATTTTTCTCATAACTACTATTGAATGAGAATAGGGAATCCTGTACATTTGCCCTTATTATAAATGCATCGGTAAATTCTAAGTGCAACAATGTGACTTTTTTTGCCCTTGTATCCATATATTGTAGGGCATGGCATAGTTATAACCTCGAGTATTTGCTCATTATAGTAAAAAATAACAGCTCAATGGCCACATGTTACTTTACACCACCTATCAAGCTTTATCTTAGCAAATTTAGTCAACACCTTACTTATGCCCATCTAATTCGGTATCTCAATCTGATGTTGATTGAAGTAATCATTGTAGTTATAAAAGGTTATCTTCACTAATGCCACAATAAGTAGGTTCTTAGCATCCCTCGGTACACTGTTGTAACTCTCAACAATATTTGTGGTCCCATGATCGAAGCAAGCCCCATCATCATATGATAGGGTCCATATCCTTGGATGCAACTTTTTGAAGCATGTCCTAGTGTAAGGGTTCATCGCCTTGGCCTCATCATAGTACGCCCAAAATTTGTATTGCAACCAGTGCATTGCCTTTTTTATTAGTTCTTTACATTCCTTATTCTTGGCTTAATTAAAGTTACTAGTAATGTGGCAAATACACCATTGCTATGGTCGATTCTTGGGTTAGGAATTAAAGTTACTAGCAACATGCCAAATATACGATTGCCATGGTCGCCTATTTAGCCACACTGCATTCTATTCCTCAAATGCAAACCATGTTCCAACATGACATTCAGAGATCAGACAAATGTTTGTATAGTCCTTATTATGTACATAAGAACACGCTTCAAGAGCTAACCCCAACTGTCCTAACACTCTTCATCAACTATAACAAATCTAAGTGGGACAATATGATTTTCACCGTCAACTCCAATCGCAATAAGAAGCTTATGGTTATACATCTCTATAGAGAAATGTACCATCGATGGTAATCATAGGCCTGAAAACAACATAGTAGTTAGTTCAACTATTTAATTCAACTATTTAGGTCAAAGACAAACAACTATTTAACTAATAGCACAAGTATGGGTTGTAGTGTCACACCTGCAATATACAAAAGCTTCAATACACAATCTAAATGCCTAGAAGACTATCAAAGAACACATGGCCTACAGTGTTGCTGTCTCGCCACTTCTTCTCCACTATGTTACTTGGATTAGCTTCTTAAATGGAATGTAAAAGATGTGGGAGTACTGTATATGATTCATCCCACCTTCTATAAACCTATTCTATCACTTTGTACTTTGCCTCCCAAACTCTCTTTACGTGTACAATATAACCATGCTGCTCACAAATGGTGACCGGAAGATGTTTTACCTTAATATTCGATGATTCCTATACTTCCTTAATAATAAATCAAGACGGAGCGATTGAATCCAATTGAGGGTGATCCTAGCTAACAGTAAGATTCAACCACATGTATGGGCCCACAAACCTGGTTATCATAAAACATCTATCATGCTTCTTCTTGCATGCTCGTAGTCTCCAATTGCAACCCTTTTCCTAATTAGCACATCTGATGGACTAGATTCTAGGGTCGGATCTCTTTACTACAAAGTCATGATGGTTCAAAACATGATGCATCTTCATTACTATTTGTAAGTGTTCTTTTTATGGGGAACCGCATGCCTACCTTAAATTCATCACTAAAACTCCATTCACCATCATTTATAATCTCCTCAAATGATACAAGTTTGTACCCAACAATTGCCTTATAGAATGGCACTAGTTATGACCTTCCAACTACATCCACATTTGTGGTCAACCATTACCTCCAATCGTTTCTCACCTTTGTGCTTCTTCTACTTCCTAGAGCTACCCTTCGCTTTAACCAATATCAGCATTAGAATAGGTATCATCAAAGTTTTCATCAATATCCTCACATGCCAATTCATTATCCACATTTGTATCCCTATTATATTCGCTCATGATCAGTATGTTATCTTAATAGGGCATGTAACTGCTACTTAGTATCACTATGTGGCATTGACTGAGATTCAAACACTTTATTTTCAACTTAAACCTCAACATTACCATCATGCCTCTAAAATTGTACTCAACTATTGAAGGGATGTTAATTTCATGAACTTCAACATACATTTTTCTTTTTAACTGCTTACTCCATCACGTTCCTATGAAGATGCCAATAACTATTCTACGTCATAGTCGTCATTTATTAGAATGGCACATAACTTGTCCCAACTCCCTTCTACAAGAAGACATTTGTGAATCAAATCAATCTGATGAGTCATCATGTCAAGCTGTAGATAATTACATATCAAGCCAACCAATTGATCATAGATTGCTCCAATCAGTACCCTGACTATTGTTCTTGGGGCCTATTGTAACTCACTCCATCTTCCCCTTCCACAATATTTCCACTAATATAGCAAGTCACCTTCAAATTATCCATTCTCACATGTTTGTCACATTAAAATTTACAACACCAACATAAGTCGTATCTTATATGTACAGCCACCCAATCATAGATGCCACTAACACAACTAAATTGAACTTACAAATAAATGCTCATTATGACAATTGATTGAGAACTAAGTAATTTTCCATAAAGAATACACTAACTCAACCTATTGCTTCAACAACAACTAACTAGGTTCATATCACATATTACACCTATAAGTATAATATACTAACACTGACAAATCGGTACATAAAAAAAATTATATAAACAACAACATACCTAAGTATTTTCTATAAAAAAAAAAAATACACTAATTGAATCAATTGCTTTAACAATAACTAACTGGGTTCATATAACATATTATACCTACATGTGTAACATATTAACACAAACAAAACAATATGTAAAAAAATTTATACAAGCAACAATGTAACTAAGTATTTACTATAAAAAAAAAAAAAACACACTAACTTAATCAATTGCTTCAACATTAACTAATTGGGTTCACATAACACATTATATATACATGTATAATACACTAATACGAACAAATCGATACGTTAAAAAAAATTGATATAAACCATAATGCACCTCGGTATATTCAACAACAACACTATTTCTCATAATTACATATCTATAAAGCGAATCAAAACAAGAAAAAAAAAATTTACCTTTCGCTTGGTGATGTTTAGAGAGAGAAAATAGCAAGATCCCGCATATTCAATATCATTTTCCAAAAATTTCTTGGGATATGTGTTGTACACAACATCCCGAAGTCAAATCCACAATTGATTCTGTAAAAAAACAATGAAAAATCACTAATATTTCGAGCGGATATACATATGGCTATTTTAGTGGGAGAGAGAAGTTTTAAAAATAATACAAGAGTTATTGTGCAGTGCAAAATCGCCTCATCAAGAGACAATTTTAATATAATATGAAATCACCTTTTTCAGCTGTCATATTTTCTTGAGAATTTTTTTTTCAGAAATTGTATTTTTGTAAAAAAAAAAATATTCACAATATTTTTCTCCTTTTCCCCGCTACTTTGCATTCACTAATCATTTTTAGTTGCTAGCATATTGGGCATCATATGTTATTGCTTTTGCATTAACTATATTAAACTTTCCATATCAATTTTTTTCAAAGAAGAAAAAAAGGAAATTTCATACGAATGACAATATTGCATTAACATACTGGGCATTTTTAGTTTTATTCTCCACAGCGTCACGTCATTGCTTTTGTTTGAGGCATTGATTTCTGTATTTTATTGTACTTCTTCGACGTTAGAAAAAAAATAAATTAAAAAAAAAAAGCAAATAAAAAAGAGAGAGAGTTTTGCTTCTTTTTCTTTTATTTGGTAACTTTTTCATTTGCAATTTAGCAGCCTTCAAGTAATTCACTAGCGTCCACCGGAGCAAATTGGAGTCCGCATCGAGGCAATTCATCAACTGAGCTTCCTAAAGTCAAGTCAAGTCAAGTCATCATCCTACTGTCAGTTTTGCTCTTCTTGGCTTTGTTAATTTGCTTTTTGTTTCCACCTTTAGTACAATTCATTAGCTTGTTGGACCTATTGCCATAGCTTTTCATTAGTTTCATTTTATTAATTGTTTTTCATGTTTATTGGTCATCACTGTTTCATATTCTTGTTTGTAGTAATCATATTCTAGAAAAGAAAAAGTAAAAATTCATATCTTCATTTTTGTGATTTACTGGGGCACCATTACTTTTTTTGGGTGATATAAAGAGTTCATTTATAAAATAAAACATACAAACACATAATAGTAACCCATATACGGAGCATTGTGCTTCAGTTAGAGTATGCAGGATCAGGAGGCCTTCCTATAGGGCACTCCCTATTACAAAAGCTGATAAGTCTTTTTATTCCTCCTTACATTAGGATACATACACATATCCGATATGAGTAATTTGCATACATGAGAAGGTGGTATACATCCGTATTTAGTTTTAGCCAATTGTCTCTTGGTGTTTCCATACATGTATTGCAAGTGCTATACACTGGATATGTTTATGATATATCACTTCTATCCAGAACTCATAGGCGTAAGTGCACGCTTGTCCTAAGATATTCGTTTGCTCATATGAGTTATGCTCAGAAAGGATTCTGTTTCTAAATTTCTGGATTTCCCATGGCAAGTAAACAATCAGTACATGCTTTAGAGGGGTGGGTTTGTTGATGAAACTCGCATTACCTATCTTAAGTAAATCGGTCGGCATGTGTCCAGCTTGAGATGCGGTGCAGTACCCACATTTATTTCGTGCATTGGCTGCTGAATATGGGAAAGGACTTAGTAAGATTATTAACATCTTCAATAGGGGCAAACATATTCCGCATCCTCCCTTATAAATACCCATAAGACTTAGATTAGTCAAAGTAGGGGGACCATTAGATATAGCTTCCAAATAAGGAGTTGGAGCTTGGATGGCAATGGCATTTTCCATATCCATGCTAAATGCTACTACTGCACAGGAGATTGGTTACACGGATTTGTATCCATACAGCTTGTAAGAAAGGAATATTTACCTTTGCCACTTGTTAACACATCCTTTTCTTCTTTTCTCAAGTAACATGGACCAAATTCATTGTATAAATAGCTGAGATAGGAAAGCCAAAGAGATTCTCATTCCAATTTAAGTAATTCAATCATACGTCTTTAACTGTCAAATCCTCCATGTTTTTTCGTATAGTAAACAAATTGCATCCCAAGGTAACCATTTATCAAACCAGAAGTTAACTTCACTTCCATTCCCTAAGCTGATTTTACCCTTCTTTTGGATATCATGATAACCTTGAACAATGTCTTGCCATACCGGAGACCCTCCTTTGTGGACTAAGAGTTCTTTTCCCCTTGTGTAGTCTTTTATATTTGCTTTTGCATAGTAAGACCCAAGTAGTGTGTCCGTCTAAAAACTATTTGGCTTGTTTCGTAGCAAACACTCTATTTTTCAGCACTAAGTTGGGAATTCCCAAACTCCCTTACTTCCTTGGCTTATACATCTTTTCCCATGCTATCCTATGTATTTTCCTTGTTTTTTAGGTACCATTGTAGAGAAAATTCCTTGAGATGTGTTCAATGCACTAGATAGTTCTAGAGGGGATGCTACCACTTGCATATAATGTAGGGGAATGGAATTGAGAACAAAATCAATTTAGATCACACAACCCACCATTTTTATATGCTTTCCTTTCCATCCCAAGAGTTTATTTCGAATTTTATGAATAAAAAAGTAAAGTCCCTTAGTTTAGCTTTGTTTTCCTTCTTAAGAGGGATCCTGTATGACATAGGAATCCACAAATGTGCCTATAACTAGGTCTTATCATAAAGCATAGATGGGGATTTCAAAGCTATAGAAGAAAATGTAATGAGTTTGGTTGGTTTTTCTTTAAGGTAGAGAGTTAAGCAATATGTAAGCTACTCAAACAAATGTGACATATCACTCAATTTTTTTTTTTTTTTTGTTGGAACAATACTAAATCCCTAAAATGCTAATAGATCCATGCAATAAATTGAATTGATATGAGAAAATTCTTTTACCTGATGTCAATCTAGGTTGTGTTAGCACTATGAATCTATAACTGCTGCAATCTTGCAAGCCTCTTCTATAGTATCTACACTTGAATGAATATACCTAAAATAGACTGTAGTGTGCTAGCACCAAAAACAAATGTAGGAAACCCTAATAATTTCTCACGTTTTACTCTCTATTTTTTGTCTACAGAGTTTCTCTAGGGTCTAATGTTGATGATATAATGTCAGCGTAACCCTAATAGAGAGCTGTCTATATCTATATATAAACCAATGGAAATATCTTCTAGAAGATATTATGAGATTTGGTGAAATATAATATTTAATAAAATACATTAGTTATTATTTTAAAAATAATAAACATAATTATTTATCATTCTTAACCCATTGAGAATAATAAATATTTCAATATTTCCTACTAGGTTTAATTAATATAAACCCCTAGTCTATTTTGTTTATTCTTTGTGTGTGACCCAAATCTCAAATTCACTTAATATTGACAATAGGCCTAAAAACTCCTTTCGAGCCTACAAGACATAAGTGGCCTTTAGTAAAACGTTATGTCTACTTAAATTAAGCGAAGATCGGCAATCCGACTTTACCTAATTCATAACTTATGCCATAATCCTTTTGTCACACAATATCTAAATTGAACATAAGGCATGGATAATGTTACCCTCATATTGTTCAAATTTATCATTTCTCGATCTCCAAGTAGATTGATACAATAAATGACATTGATCATATTATCAATTCATTTTAGCATAGCCATGCATTTCTTAGTCTCACTTATTAAGGGACCTAGAGATATCTATCTCATAATGAGATGGACAAATCCCATCTTGATTACTCATCTCCCTCTACATGATTCATACTATGCCCAATCACAACCTTTATAATTATCCGGTTAAAGATAACATTTGATTGAGTCAAATCATAATGTTCCTCATGTTGGAATCCACCGTGATTTTAGGTCTAAGGATGCAATGACATCGTTATAATAAGAATCACTTATGACATTAATTTATGTGGTGATCTCATAGCGAGTCAATCTAGCATATAGTTCTCTAACATATACTTATGAGTTTGATTTGTATCTCTATACAAATAAATATCTCATGATTATCAATCAAACCTCATACTAGATTTAATTGATTATTGTACCCACAATCGTGAGCATCTAAAGACATTTAGAATAACTATATGATTATTCAAGGATATTATTATAAAGTAAACATGTAAACAATATAATAATGAATGTCTCTTAATTCACAAAATATAATAATGACAATATCCAATAATTAGCTTAAGATATAATCACTAACATGTGACACACCACTCAAACATAACATGTCCAACAACTCACTAGATGTGATGTACTAATCCAATTCGATGGGTTGCTCACTATAATCTTTGCTTAAGGGATTGATAAAAGGTAAGGCAGTTTCTCACAAAGGGGAGGTACTGAAAATGAGAGAGGTAAATCAATAGTTCATCAATTTGGAGAAGATGATTGATTACAATGTTTACAATATTGGGGTATTTATACCCACATAGCTAAGGCAACATTATATTACTTGTATATACTAAAAATGATAAAATAGTAAAACTAATACATCCATTATGTTACAAAAAGAAAGAGGCAAAGTCGTAATCATGTTGAAAATAATATCCTAACATCAAAGTTATATGAATCGAGTAGTGGAACATAGGTTTCTTAGGGAAAGGTTTGAAGGTATGTTGCACAACAATCTCTGCTTTGTTAGGATAAGGTCAATAGCATTTGTGACTTTAAACACCTTAGCATTAACACCTCAACAATTCTGAGCTAGCAAAGAAAGGTCCTCCAAATAGGTCGACAAGATAGGTTAGGGTACTTAAAATAGTTTAAGTGTCATAGACAAGGCTTTTGGCAAACTATGGGATAGCTTAGGTTAATCTTGACCTTGTATCAGCATGGCATTCAACTCGCTACAACTCAGGTACGTGATAACTTGAAAGATCAGGTTAGATTCTTTTAGACTCAACCATTTTAAAAGAATCTGATGGACCATATTGATTAGACCTTTAGCTCAAGAGCGAATGAAGGGTCCTTAGGGTTGATTCCTATCGTTCTCTCTAAATTGTTTTGGATTTGGCATCAAATCAATGGAATTTTCTCTTAGTGCACCTTCCTCAAGTAGGTATGAACTTAAGTTGACAATATTGAAAACATTAGAGACTCCATACCATTCAAGAAGCTCAAGCTTGTATGTATTGTCATTGATCTTCTAAAGCACTATAAATGGTCACTCTACTCGAGGCAATAGCTTGTTCCTCCTCTTACTTAGAAATCTTTCCTTGTTAAGGTATAACTACACAAGATCTCCATGTTGGAACAACTTCTTCTTTCTTCATCCTTAACTTCCTTGTTCTAGTTTCTTAACAACTCATGTTAATTGCTTAGTAACCTTATAGTAGATTTATTGCGGAATTTTAGCTCGATCTTCAGCATTGGGATCACCTTGTTCGGACTTCAGTACTGGCATCTAGTCAAGATGTAGCTCAAGATTGAAGCCATAAAAGACTTCAAATGAGGCTTTGCTTACGGTACTGTAAACTGATTAGATGTAGGCAAATTCCACCATGGCTAGGCAAGTATCCCAATCAAATAGATTCCTTCCAATAATAGCTCAGAATAATGAACCAAAGGTTCTATTAACAACCTTTGTCTACCCATCAGTTTGTAGATGGCATGATGTACTAAATAGTAGCTTGGCTCCTAATCGTTGCTACAGGGTCTTTCAGAAATAGCTCAAGAATTTCGAGTCTCTATCGGAAACAATACTCAAGGGAACTACATGCATCTTGACAATCTCCTACAAGAAAAAAAAAAAAAAAAAAAGAAAGCAATAATTGAAACATCATTAGTTTTGTTGTAAGGTACAAAATGTGCCATTTTGCTAAACCTATTGATCGCTACCATAAGAGCGTCCTTCCCACAAAATGTTATAGGTAAGCTAAGAACAAAATTCGTACTAAGTTCAACTTAGGGTTTGATTGGAATTAATAAAGGCATAGCCTTTCCTTCAACGACTCAACACTTTGCCTCCTTGTGAATCATACATCTTTCTACGGTTCAATGGACATCCCTTAGCATCATAGGCTAATATAACCTGAATTTCAACAACTCGTATGTCCTCCTATCTCCAAAATGACCTGATAATCCTCTACTATGGGCTTCCTAAACTAACAACTCTCAAATAGAACAAGTCAACATACACAACTTTCTAACTTGAAACAAATATCCACCTTTAATAAAGTAGTCATCCACTAGTCTTCTTTTAATGCATTGGGCATAGGTTGGACCAACATGTAAGTCCTGAAGGTACTACTCCTTTATACTAGCAAATCCCATTAGTCTTGTTTATAAGTTGAAAAGAAAGCCATGTCACCTAGATAGGGCATTAGCTACTACATTGATTTTCACTCTCTTATACTTAATCATAAATGAAAAACCTTCCAAAAATTTAATCCATTTGACTTGTTGCTTGGACAGCTTAGGTTAGTTCCTCAAATATCTCAATGTCTAATGATCAATATACATGACGAACTCCTTAGGTAGCAAGTAATGCTATCATGTTTGTAGAGCTCAAATCAGTACATACAATTCCTTCTCATATACTAAGTAGTTTAAGGTAACTCCCATTAGTTTCTCACTAAAATAAGCAATAGGTCGACAATCTTGCATGAGAACAACTCCTATGCCAATGCCTGATGAGTCATACTTTAACACAAAAACTTTGTCAAAATCAAGTAGCGCTGTAATCAAGGCCAAAGTTAACCTTCTCTTTAGCTCAGCAAAACTCTCCTCCTCCTTATCTCCCTATTAGAATTCAATGTTCTTCTTGGTGAGCTCTATTAGAGGCATTGCAACAATAATAAAGTTTTGAATAAACCTCCCATAAACGGAAACTCCTTATGTTGGTACAAGAAGTTAGGGTAGGCCATTCTACAATAGTATAGATCTTCTCTTCATCTACCCTTAAGCATCCTTTACTAACAGCATAGCTTTGGAATACTACCTCTTCCTGACAAAAATAACACTTGTTCAAGTTGTTGAACAACTTTTCAACTCATAACACCTTGAAAATAGTTCATAGATGATCTATGTGGCTTACTAAATCGGGATCGTATGCCAAAATATTGTCAAAATAGACCATAACAAACAATCTAATTTGATTTCCCAACACATGATTCATCAATCTCATAAATGTAATAGGGTTATTCAATAATCTAAAGGGCATGACTAGTGATTCATGTAATCTATGCCTTGTCTTGAAGGTAATCTTCCACTCATCGTTTAGTTTCGTTTGCATATAATGATATCCAAACATAAGATCATTCTTTGAGAACAACTTAGCTCTATGTATCTCATCTAACATGTCATCCAGTCTAGGGATCAAGTATCTATACTTGAGGGTAATCTTGTTGATGGCTTACTTTCTATACACATTCTCCAAGTTCCATCGGTTTTTGGTACAAATAGAATGGACACAACACATAGGCTTAAACTTTCTCTAACATAACCTTATTCAATGATTTCATTCACTTGCCTCTGCAGCTTGGCAACTTATTTAGGATTTACCCTATAGGCTAGTTGATTTGGCAGGGTGGTGTTAGGCTGTAAATCAATACAATACTTTATCCTACGTAAAAGGGCTAAGCCTCTTAGTAACTCCTTAAGAAATAGATTGGTCAATTTCTCTAGTTGCACCTTGACCTTCTCTAACATGTCACTCTATTCCCTTAATTCCATTAGCCTTTAAATCACTAGAAAGGTCATCACTAAGGTCTTCTTAATTCATCAGCTCAACTTAGATTGCATATGGCTAACCTGGCTAGGAGTCACCGGATTGAGAGTAACTTTTGACCATCTTTCTTGAATCTATAGATGTTCTCAAACCCATCATGCATAACCTTACAATCAAAAAGCCAAGGTTAAGATAGTAAGATGTGAAAAGAACACATTGGCAATAAATCATACAAGCCCTCATCCTTATAACTCCCAACTGAAAATGGCAATAATACTTGGCACGAGACATGCAATGAACCCTTCTTGTTCAACCAGTGCAACTTATATGGCTTAGGGTATAGGGAGGTCAACAATTGTAACTACTCAACTAAGCTAGTAGAGGCAATATTTGTACAACTCCTACTATCAATTATTAATTCACACAACTAATCCATTACCTTACATTTAGTATAGAAAAAATTCTCTTATTGCTCATTCTCCTTATCAAGTTTTAAGCTCATAGCTCAATGAACAACTAATCTCAACATATCTCCTTCCTTTGGATAAATATTATCTCCTATAACTTCTACCTTTACTCCCTTTTCTAGTTCTTCTGCATCCTCACAAACTTCTTCATCAATACTGTATACTTCAAATGTTGGAACATCTCCTTTGATCACCATAGTTTGTCGATTCGGGCACTAAACATCCATGTGCCCAAATCCCTTGCACTTGAAGCACTTGATTCCACTAGTCTTCATAAGGTATATCCCTTCCCAAACTTCCTCTCTCTCCCTCTTCACAATGTTCCAACTTTTTCCTCTTATAACTTCTATCCTTCCTTTTTGCTCATTGTAGAGCCATAAGGCCTCCTAATATTTCCCAAAATAAGTTGAGTCGATTGAATAGATCAGACTGGTTAAGCTTGATAAGGTCAGTTCTTCATCTGCCTCTTGACTTATTAGGTGACCTTAATAGCACCTTCAAAAGCATTATAGTGCTACACTTCAATAGTGTCTCTAAGCTCATGACTCAAGCTAATGACAAACCTAAAGATAGTTCAACCTTTAGGCTCATTTACATCACATCAGATCATGAGCATTTGAAATTCTCAAACATACTCATCAAAATAGTTTAATTCCCTTGTAGAGCTTTTGCAGCTTGGAAAAGGTATCTCGAAAATAAGAGTCAAGAATGAACCTTACACATATTATCCTCTTCATTTCCTCCCATTTCTAAACTTGTCATCTTCCATCTTGTCTTTATACTATGTGTAACTTCTTCCATCACATACAAGCATACCCAATATATTCTAAGGAAACAAGCCAAACTTTATCCTCCTCGACATATCAATAGAATTTAAACTACTTCTTTACTCTTCCTTCCCAATCTAAATACTTATCAGCACTTCTAATTCTAAAGAAGCTCAAAATCTAGACCTTCACATTATCAATGCTTCTAGGAGCTCGGGCACCACATTCTTCTCCTCATAATAGTCCTACTCATCTAAATCCATATTGACTTCACCAACGTCATTAAGAATAAGTCATCAACAAGTTGGTCGCACCACTCCACCTCTTCAAGCATGTTAAGTAGGATACTCAACTCTATTAGGTTAGACATCATACCTTTCACCTTGAAGGCTCATCATAATCTTTCATTGGCCTTAAAAACTCTTTACCATCACTCCCTCATCTTCTACTATTTCCATCCTCCTATTGATTCTTCCGTCAACTTCTCCAACTCGAGCATAGTGAATTGGATAAACTTTCCTTATACACTGAACTTCATTTGTAGGTTAGCTGACTTGATATTCAACTCAGGGTTGCTCTCAAATTACTTCATCAACTCAACTCAACAAGCTCTTTTAGTTCAAGCATCTACCTTTCCTTAAATAATAACCAACATATTTTCCTGGAGGTCAATAAGTTGATCCACCCATTCACCTATTGACCTTAAAGTCTACTTTGCATGATGTCCACTTTTTGGTACATTGCTCTCATTGTAACCAACCGCCGCATTTACTTTATAGTCTATCATATTCTCACTCTTCAATACAATACGCGATTCATCTTTAACCAACAACTACAGTAATCATTGTTACCTCTACAACAATAAAACAAATGTACACATAAATACTCCTACTTTAGCTTTCCTTATATCTCTATAATACTACAACTTCTGACTCTGTTTCAACATGTGAAAATGGAGTACAAACAATGGCACTACGCAACTGCTAACACTGCTAACCAACAATTGCATCTCAGACTTCATACACCATTACACTACTTAGAGCCTCCGTATTTTAATACTAAGATGATATGACATAGGGATTGGCAAATGTGCCTATGATTAGGTCTTACTGTAGCGTAGATAGGTCCTTTAAAGTATTGAAAAATATGTAATGGGTTTGGTGGTTTTTCTTTAAGGTATAAGGTTAAGCAATCTATAAGTTGCTTGAACGAATGTAACGCACCACTCGAACACAACATGGCCTACAACTTACCATATGTGATACACTAGTCCAAGTCAATGGGTCACTTACCACCATACTTGCTTAAAGGATTAATAATAGCTAAGGCAGTTTCTCATAGAAGAGAGGTACTCAGAATGAGAGAAGAAAATCAATAGTTCATTAATTTGGAGAAGATAATAGATTATAGCATTTACAATAGTAGGGTATTTAAACCTACATGGCTAAGGCAACATTACATTAATTGTATTTACTAGAAAGGGTAAGATTATAAAACTAATACATCCATTGTGTTACAAAAAGAAAGGGGCAAAGTCATAATCATGCTGAAAAAAATATCCTAGTGTTAAAGATGTACAAGTCGAGTAGTGGGACTCGTGCCACTTAGGGAGAGGTTCGAAGATATGCTACATAATAATCTCTACTTTTTCAAGATAAGGTTGGTAGCATCTATAACTTCAAATAGCTAGGTGTTAATACCTTAGCAATTCTAAGCTCGTAAAGAAAGGTCTTCGAAGTGAGTCAACAAGATAAGCTAAGGAACCTAGACTAGTTTGGGCATTGTAAACAAGGATTTAGGCAGATTGTGTAATAGCTTGGATTAATCTTAGCCTTGTATCAGCATTTAACTCAACTTGCCATAGCTTAGATATACAATCAGATTAGGTTAGTAGATCAAGTTAGATTCTTCTAAAGTCGATTGCTGGAAGAGAATCCAATGGACCATGTTGATTAGACCTTTAGCTTGATAATGAGTAAGGAGTCCTTAAGGCTAACTCTTATTAAAATCTTAGGTAGTTTCAAAACCTTTCCACTATTCTAAGTCCTGTTAACCTTGTAATTTCATTGATCACTTGAAATAAAATATTTAGTGAGAAGTATGTAAAGGATTTGCTCTAGTTAACTATTAATCCCAAGCATTTATGAAGGTGTCCAAGGTATCAATAATCCATTATACGAATGGAATAGCAACTTTAGCCATGAAAACAATATCATCTACACAAAGTAAGTAAGAGAGTTCAAGGGGTCAGCTTTTAATTTTGATTGGTAGCTAAGCTTTAGATTGGACTTTGTGTTCAATGAATCAACCTAACATTTCCATACCCATAATGAAAAGGCGATATGAAGTTGCCTTGCTGAATATCTCTCGATGGGTTAAATGAAGGGGGGGCAAACCCATTTAATAGGAATCTAGTAATGGTGGTTGAGATACAAGAAGTAAAAAGTCTGATCCATGTTGAAGGGAAATTTAATGCATTGTTCAATTTGGTCAAAAGCTTTCTCCAGGTCAATTTTTAAGAGCATAAAGCACTCTTTCTCCTTCTCCCTTTTCATGTTGTGCAAGATCTCTTGTAACAGGATTATAGATGGGAATCTAACCTCTAAGCTACCTTTTCCAACTCCACAATACAAGCACCAAACTCTGGACCACTCACCCAAGCTCCACTTCGAGGTTTATAGGGCCTAACCTCTAGGGTCCTAAATTGTGAGGTGACAAAGGATGAGCATGTTTACATCCTTCTACTCCACCATCTAGTTGTTGATCTCTCATTCATGCTACTAAGCCATCCTAAAGATCTATGTCAACCTAAATGGTAAGTCTAAGCAGCTCGGATTGCTTAACAATTCTACTAGTTAACCTATTTTTGAGCTACCCAACTCAAAGTTTGAGTTATCTAAAAACTGTTACCAAACTGCAGAAACTGTCGTCATATAGTTTTGTACACTTATTTTAAAGGATTGCTTAATGCTAGTGCAACACCTGGTCTGAAAGCCATAAGTGATTACAATCCAATGAATATTCTTTTTGCAGTTTTCTTACTTTTTCTAATTGGAACATGTGTTGTTTCCTCTTTTTGGTGTACCCTAAAGTCATTTTTTTTTTTTTTGCTTTTAGGATTTTTCCAATTACACATATAAAGTGGGGCTTATGATTCCTATTAGATCCCTTGATAACTGTAGGTCTCATGTAAGATATCAAAAGGGGGGAGGGGGGTGGGGGGGAAGGTGTAGTGGGTTTGAATTAATATCTTTTGCAAAAATAAAACTTTTTCAATTTTTAAAACAAATCCCCTCTTAATAACTTAAATGACATGATAACTAGTTGAAAATTGATTGTTTAACTTTAGGCACAAAAATAAAAATACAAGCAAAAACGATCAGAAACTAAATAGAGTAGATAGAAAGAAGATCAGGCGATCAATTTATAGAGTTTCGGCCTTTTCCCTACTACTCTCTAGTCGGTCCTCTTCACCGGTGTTATTCCACTAGTCCAATCTTTTCAATAAACAAAGATCAATGAGATATTACAAGAATATCTAGTCGCTTCTCTATCCTATCTCACTAATTTCTTCTTAAGCTATACATGGGACTTAAAGAACTCCTAATCTCACAAACACTCAATTTATAATGTCAATAAAGTTTACAAGGAAAATGAGACAATACAATCAAATATCTCTTTACAACATTCACCCAAATGCAATAAGAATGAAATAAGAAAACTGTTTTTGCTCAATGTCTGACTAAGTTTCTAACACATTTTCTAACAGTTTACACGAGAAAATTTTGGAAATTCAATTCTAATCTTTAGTGTACTGTTCTAAATCTTACATAGCATCGTCTTTAAATCAAATAAACTCTAGTGTAACAGCTAGAAATGGCTAGTTCCAAATTTTTCTCTAAGATATCTTTATCCAAACACAATTGTTTTTGTTGTTGGAGAAATATCCCATGAAAATAAGAACCAAATATTTAGATTT
The DNA here is from genome assembly GCA_024138015.1 of Lumnitzera littorea. Taxonomy (NCBI): domain Eukaryota; kingdom Viridiplantae; phylum Streptophyta; class Magnoliopsida; order Myrtales; family Combretaceae; genus Lumnitzera; species Lumnitzera littorea. Next base: position 66,443,331 of record JAMXBB010000008.1, read on the forward strand.
TTGAAAACTTGAATCAAGCTGATCCTGATTTATTTCTTTGCCGAGTTTGAGTTATTTGACAATTGCTGCACATGATGATATGCTCCAATCCTCTTTTGATTACATGGAAATTCAAAAATTCGAAAAATATTATGGATAAACATGAAAAGATATGGTCAAATCTTCATATATCTTGTTCTTCAAGAATAGTCCAGCACCTGATCATAGCTTATCTAATATTTGTTGTGAACAAGTCTATTCCTTTCTTCAATATCTTTATTTGAATTATGCAATAAAAATCTCATAAAAATTTGGTTGAATTTATCCACACTTATCTTTAGCAAAATATCTTGAAGTTCTTAAATTATTGTCAGCAAAATAAGCTATAACCTTATCTTGAAAGACTTGCAAAAATCAACACTAAATTCTTAAGTTTTCAAGCATAGCTTTATCTAATAAATCTTCATAAATAATCTAAATTTTATGTGAACTTAATATACAACACTAATGCAACAAATCCTTTTTATAATTAATGTCCTTAATGTAATTAAAACTTAACCAACCTTGCTAAGAATGTCAAAATACCTTCTTTCCAAAATATATTGATCAAATCTTAATCAAACATTCCACAAATCTGATTCTTGAGTGTACTTAAATTAGTCCAACTTAAAATCCCCATAGACTAAATCCAACTTTAGTGGAACAAAATTGAACACATTACTCAAATATGTCCAATAAAGTGGAGTTAGGCCTTCTATATATTTTTCCAACTTAGCTTGTATAGATTATTCAGAAAATAGCTTAGGAACAGCAGCTAATATCGATATTGTACATAATCTATATTGTTTTATTCTTTTATTGATATACTTTCGAACACATATTTTGACCAACACAATTCCAAACTTAATTTTCTTTCTTGAATTGACTTCATTCTAAAATTGACTTGCACACTTGTTGTTCTTGTTAAACATACTTTAACCTTTTTCATTGTGGTTTCATTTAGAATTAATTAACGTTATATCATGATATATCTAGATACTTCATAAACATATTAGTGATAACTTATAACATGTTTTGTTATCATCAAAACTAAATTAGGAGACTTAACAATAAACTCTTTCTATGATGACAAATATTTAAGTTCACCAATGTAATTGTTAAGTGTTGTGAAAGAACAAAAAAAGAACTTTAAAGCAAAGATATAAGTAATATTGGACATCTGAATCAAGAATAAAATCTAAAGATAGAAAACTTAAAAGCAAGGTTAGAAGCTATGAATTTTAAGTGAAAGACAAGCACAGTTCAATTGAGTCAAAAGTTAGAAGTAGACTTAAAAGCATCGCTAAACATATCTGAACTCTAAAGAAGAAAGTGACTAAACAAATGTATAAGCAAACTTAGAAGGTACTTCAATAAGAATCAAAGCTGATCATAAGAACTTTGAAGACGTAGAAGCATACTTTAAAGAAACTACGACAAGCTCAAAAGTTGTTCATAAGCAAATCATTAACTTAGAAGTAGTTTTGATAAATACAGAAGATATATCAAAGCACTCAGAAAACATAGAAGCAACTTAGAGAAGTTTTCATCTAAAGTTGTTTTGCAAGTCAAGGCATAGCTCCACTAAGTCAAATGTATTTGGGAAATGCATCTAATACGTTCCACTATTAAGGAGGATTGTTTTGCAACCTGACATATGAGACTTAAATACCTGGAAATGTAGATGAAGTTAAATTTATCAAGGAAGATATGGAAGCCTTTTTTTCCAAGTGCATGAAGATTTTATTTAACTATCCTTATTTAATTCAGAGATCCAACATTTATTCTAAGAATTTCGTATTTTCTAGCAACATATCAACAACCAATCAAATATTTTGAAAAGAAAATCAAACGTTCAAATTATTCAAGCTTGAGATAGGCATCAACTAACATATGGAAGATTTTATAGCCATTGCAATTGAATTTTGAAAGAGGAGACCTCATATAAAGAAACAAAGAGCACATCCGATGTCAGCAGCAAGCAATCAAAAAACTCCTAAGTTAATCCGATCATTGTATTGTATATCAAGTTATGTGCATCAATGGTTAGGAATTTTCAACTGTTTTCTATCAAAACCTTATTTGTAATCTTTTATGAGTTGGATTGGAGATAGAGAGTAGATTACAGTAATCTGTGTAGCAAAAGATAAGTTTGAAGGTAGAGCTATGTTGATTATAATCTTATGGCTATATTTGTACTCTTTCGTGATTATCAAAATAGTACAACGACCAGTGTAGAAGACTGGATCCCTAGCGAATGGAGCTGGAAGAGAGAACTAACTCATAAGGAGGAAACTCTATAGATCTCCTACCTGATCTTCTTGAACTCTTTCTCTTTTAATTTCTCTATTTGTTTTACTTTTGACACGTCACTTGTCAAACTATAAGTCATTATGCAAGTAATTAGAAGGGGCTGCTTTTTACTCGAAAAAGTTCTAAAATTTTAAGCAATTAATTCACCCCTCCGCATCAATTGCTTAGAAGGGACCAACACTTGGTATCAGAGCTAATCTCTTATACTATTTTTGAGAAAAGATCCTCAATGGTTAGTAGTTTCCCTTTGCTGCAAACAAGTCATGCTCCTTATTTTGATGGCTTTAGCTACTCTCATTAGAAATGCAGGATAGTGACATTCATTAAAGATACTAATTATGATGCCTAGGAAGTTATTGATCAAGGAGATTACAAGCTCACATACCCCTTGATTAATGAAGCTAAAAATAAATAAGCCTCAATCAACATGCGAGCTAAGCATTCATTGATTAATTTTTCTCCTTCAAAATTCACTCTTGTTTTTGGTTGTAAGACAGCTAAGGAAGTTTGGGATAAGCCTAAGGAAACTCATGAAGAAACTGACACCATTAAGGAGACTCAAATCAACATTTTGCTTCAAGAGTATAAGAAATTTTAGTTCCAATTAGGCAAGAAAATTAAGAGTGTATTTAATAAATTAACAAAATTACTTCCCTAGTAAAAGCATTTCCTAATTAGGAATCGAGTTCAAAAGATGCCAAGAATTCTTCTAAGGAACTGGGATGGAAAAAAGATAATTATAGAAGAGGCTCAAGGTCTATCAAAACTCACTTTAAACAAGTTAAGATGCAAACTTACAGCATATAAATTAGATCTATAACATCCTAATGATGTTGATAGCAAGAAGAAAGCCATAGCTTTTAAAGCAAATGCTGAATTAGAAGACTCTAACAATGAGGAGTCTAGTGATGAAAATGAATTTAATATGTTAGCAAGAAAACTTAATCAAGTACTAAAGAAAAAAGGTAAGAAAATAGTTGATTATAAGGAGAATAACACTAATCAAAAGAAGTTTGATGCAAGGAAGAAGTTTAGAGAAAAGGAAGATAAGAAAGAGAAGAAGAAAGAAAAGAATGAGCTAATTTGCTATGAGTACAAGAAAATAGGCCACAAAAAATGTGAGTGTCTTACTCTATTGAAGAAGCTTGAGAAGTTCAAGCAAAAGAAAGAAAATAAAGCATTAATGGTCACATGGAGTGACCTTGATGAATATAAAGAGGAGACAAATCAGAAAGAAGAAGAAGAAGAAGAGCAAGAGTCAAATCTTTGTCTCATGAACAAATTTATGGTACATCTTGATACTGATAGTATTAAATTAGATTATGCTAATATGAATGATGAATCACAAAGATTGTTGGAGGTTTTTTCCAAAACTAGGATGAAAAACTCAAGATTGCAAGAAGATCTTTTAGCTCTGAAAAGAGAAAAAGAAGTTTTAATTCAAATAAACAAGCTTTTGGTAGATGAAAATGACATTTTAAAACATAATAATGAGTTTTTGATTCTACACAAAGATTTTTATCATTTGAAAATTTTGGTTTTGAAAGAAGAAATAAAAAATCTTAAGATAAAAGTAGATGATCTTTTAGAATCCATAAAAAATACATTTGCTAAGTTTAATAAAAGTAATGAAAAACTAAATATGCTTCTTAGAAGTTAAAGAGTTGGTAGCTCTAGAACAGGTCTTGGTTTTGAGGAAGAAACTTCAAAAGACCCTACTGCTATAGTATTTGTTAAAGCAACAAATTGAATGAAATTTGAGACTGTACAAGTAAGTAAAGGAAAGGTTGTTGACCAAGATAGAAACAATGTTAGAACCAACATAGCCCAACCTAAGAAGTATCCTATTCAAATTAAAAGGAATACTGACCAACTTTAGAGGTATCAAAACCACTTTAAGATGTTCCCATATGAGAACATGAAGTTTTAGGTAAATCAAAGGAGGTATATCTACTCAATTCCTTATGCTTGCTCCGTATGTGATAAGTCAGTCACATAAAGAAGTATTGTTACTACAAGAACTACAAGCTCAACAAGGATTAAATCAAGAAAAAAAATGTAGCAAGCTTAATTTCTAAAGGACCTAAGTTTTGCTAGGTTCAGAAGGATGCTTAATTCTTGATTTAATGTTTGTAGGAATAAGAAGTAATGCTTAAAGACACCCAGTTACTTAATAGTGATTATACCAAGTATATGACTAAAGATGCTTCAATATTCTCCACATTAGAATAGAGATAAAATGGCTATGTCAAGTTTGGTGATAATGGAAAAGGAAAGATACTTGGTTTTGGTAATATTGGTTATCCCTGTCAAGCCCCAAACCAAAGAGTCATAACAACCATGCAATGTAAACCAACCTATGCTAGAAGTTAGCCACCTTAGCCACTAACTTAGATGTAACTTACACAAGGCGTTCACCACTCTACTACTTAGAAATGTCACATTTAGTACCTAGCAGGAATCAACTTGTGGCACAATTTTTCAAAATAGCTATTGAAAATAATTTTTACAGTTTAAATCCATAAAGAAATCAAGTTTTATAAATTGTTTGAATAATGAAACCTTGAATTTACTAAAAATTTGGAGTACTTACGTTGTTATGAAAAGATATAAGATCTTTGAAAATTTTACTAAAAACCAAGCATGGAATAAATCCCATTAGTTGAAAACTATGGGTTACCTGAGGAGACCTTATTAGGTTTCCTAGAAGTTAGTACAATCAATAAACCAAATAGAAATCCATTCAAGTAATCTTGAATCTTACTCCTTGACCCCATTCTCTAATCTCCTAGAACTTGGAATAATATTGGTGAATCTACTAGGGAAACCTGCAAAACAGCTATAAGAGAAGAAGCAACAACTTGCTCAATAAGTGGGATGGAGATAATAGTACATATCTAACATAAAGTAACTAAGGTTATCAAGCTAGTTTAGTTAGATGCAATGCATGATCAAGCAAATAGCATCGCACAACGTTGACCAATTATCGTGAGATCAAAAAAATTGCACTGGCTCTAATTAGGTTTTCAAGGAGTTTAACGCTACATACTCGTGAATTTAGTCACCAAACCAAGGCTTATGCAATGGAGAATACACTCCGCTCAAGACTACCTTCAAAACATGAAGCCCAACCTAACCGCGACCTCCTCTCCTATCAGTTAATTCAATACAGGGTGGGGAAAGGACCATTTCTACTATCTTTAATGAAGGGATCCAAGTTTAGCCCACACCTCCTAATTGTTTTCCCCTAATTGGTTGCAATGCAAGTCTTATTAGTAGTTAAGTCAAGTTTGTATTACATTACTTTTAAAGTGATCAAGCAAATTTAAACAATCCAAAACATGTAATATCATGAAGCAATCAACACATTAATCCAACACTCAAATAACACAACAATATTTAAGCATACATGATGCATGCACACATGTAACTAACTTATAACCACAAACAAAACATATACTAAGGTTTCTAAGTATTCTTAAACAATACTTCAAAGTGTAGTGAAACACCGATCCCACTTACCTGGATATTGATGCTCATTCTCCTCGTACTTACTCTTGTCTTCTTCTGTTATCCCTATAGATTAATGTAACATCTTTAGTTTTTATAATATACATATAACATATGAGTTCAGTTTGACATTTAAATATGTTCCTTAATTATGTTAGGTGACTTTTCTAAGGTGTTTATTAGATAATAGTTAAGTAGGATACATTCTGACCATGCTTCCGACCTGGTATAGGTTGCTACCTTATAGTTTCTAACCCAAGTTCTAACTTCAGTAGATTCTTAGAAGTTATAGAGAAGCAACTTTCTAATCTACTATCTGACTTCTACTGATCCAATATTTAGTACTAACCATCTTCAAATTTCTAGTTGCTCTTATATTTTGCATCGTCTATCAAACTACTTTCTAAGTTTCTAACTTAGGTTTTGACCCAACCTTATAGTATGGCTATTGTACGAATGGCTTCTGACCCATGTTTTAACTCTAATATAGGTATAAAATTCATATACAAATCATTAGATGATCTACTATTCAACTCCTAGTATGGTCAAGAATATTAAATACCAGACTACATTTTAACCCAATTTCTAACTAAGTTTCTGACCTATCGTCCTAAATTAAATTCTTATTTAAGAAGTTTCCAACTTACATTTTATTCTCTAGAAATAGTGTAAAGTCCAAAAATAGCCTCTTAATGATCTAGATCAAATTTCTAACGTATTCACCATATTCACATGAGGTTGCATTTTGATACATTTTCTGACTTACTTTCTAACCTACACTAAACATACTTTAAATTCTCAAATGACAGAATTCCAACATCCACACCCCCTACTTCCTCACTCCAACACTCTGATCTAACACATTAAACCTTAAATACAGCAACAAACTAACACTTAAAGACTCAATTACTTCACCAAACAATCGTTTTAGATAATTTCAACCAAATATGTGCTAACTAAGGAAAACCCAAAACTCCGAACTTTCAATTTTTGAAAACTCTTTTTATGGAATACAAATAGACATGTTAAAATGTTAGTACATAAATTTTAGGATCAAAACAACATCATTTAGGCTATTAAAAATTAGAATGTAGGTTAGTTTTTGGTCTAGTTTCTTAAGGAACACATCTTTAAACTTGGAATTTGAAGAATCTAGTTGCATTTTTGGATTTTACACTAAAAATTACTCTAGAAAACCAAAAATCATAATTTTTAGAGCTCATTTACTATTTTTATAAAAATAGAATCAAAAACAACCAAAACCAAAACCAAAACTCACCGTTACTTACAACTCTAGCCACCTTCTGAGGGTAGAGGTTTGTCTTCCTAAGTTAGTGCCACCTCCTCTATCTCTAGGTGGTTGGGTTCACTCCTAAATAGTGGCTAAGATTAGGAACTTGAATTTCACCCATAATATGCATTATTTCTTCTTAAATTTTCAAAAACCCATATTGATAATTCCAAAGCCTCCCAATATTTTACTTAACCTCTAAAATGTCTAAACTAAATTTCAAAATTGAACTTTTGGTCTTATAGAAGTCCTTTTGTCAATGAAGGATTTTTCATTTGCCATTTATCCTTATTTTTACATTTTCTTTACATTATTTAATGTTAAATCACATGTGAATGTGTCTCAAATCTATTTCAGCAATTTGCCACGCCTTACACTTGTTATAACATGATATTCTAGCTGTCTACTTCCACTTTTATTTTACTCCACTTACTTACAAAACAATTTCATAAGTATATTAAGTATCTTATATAATAAATAACTATTTTTCCTATTTCGGGTATATACTTTTATACAGAATTTTTATACTAGCAACTTTACTCTCAATTTGTTCCAAATAATTATGTTTATAAATTAGGTAATTTTATTTTTAAGGCCTTGCTATAATCCAATCTTGCATTTCACATATACGACGTTAACATTTCACTACTGGTAAAAATACGTTTTTGCTAAATAAAATGTTTTGTTGACTTAATTTTATAAAATAAACTTTACTAAAATACTTCTTTTAACTTTTTGAACTTTATATTAAAAATTTATATGATTTCAAGAATATTTTCCAAAACCCTAAATTTCTCGATTTTGGGTACATATATTCATATAATAATTATAACATATGTGTATATATGTCTTTTATCTATTATTTTATGTACAATATTAATTATTTTACTCTTTTAATTTATTTATAAGTGTTTGTTAATTTCCAAGACCTAATTCGTGCATTACCAATAATATAATAACATAGTAAATTATTACCATTTTAGTTATATTTTTAATATTTATTATATTTTCAAATGTTAAGCCTACAAAAATTCCTCAACTAATATCACAAAACCCCTTACATATTTCTAGTCTATTCGAGTTACTTTCCCAAACACCCTAAATAGACTACTAAACCTAGTTATGCTAATACGAGTCTCTTAATCCCCCTTACTATATTGAGAATGTGCTTGGTAAAAGGCTTAATACATAACTTATTAAGTATCAGTCAATTGTGCAATAAAAATCATAAATTTGTTTTTAACAAAAATAAGTGTGTTGCGTTCGATAGAACTTCCAATAAATTGTTGTTTAAAGGATATAGGAAAGGGAATGTTAGAATAATTAAACCATCTAATGTGAAAATGGAAAATTGTTTGCTATCATTACATGATAATACACTTTCATGCCATAAACGGCTAAGACACATTAATTTTACTCAACTCAAAAAGTATTTTAAGAACAAGCTTGTAAATGGACAACCTAGAAGAGATATAAAGGAATCTATTCATTGTAATTCGTGTTTTAAAAATAGGTTAGTCACATCATCTTATAAAAGTAAGAACATTATCTCAACTAGTCATCCTCTAGAACTGTTGTATATGGACTTATTTAGTCCAACTAAAACTTTAAGTCTAGGAGGAAATAAGTTTGGACTAGTAATAGTTGATGATTATTCTAGATTCACAAGGGCCTTATTCTTATAGAATCAAAGTAATGCTTTTAAAGCCTTTGAAAAGTTTGCAAAAAGTGTCCAAAATGAAAAAGGAACTTCTACCCATTTTGAAATATAATCTACTACTAGAAGTATATATTTATTTGAAAAAGATAAAGGGAAAAGGCCAATGAAGTCTATTCTCCATACATCAAAAAGCTCAATTACCAGAATACTCTTTTGTGGTAATTCATGTCTCCTAGAAATATTTCCGATCCTTTGGCATTAAGCACAAGACATAACATAATTCTTGCAATTACTAAACAAACTAGGCTAATAAAATCCATAAGACAAAATTTTAGCTACAGTTCTTTCCATACCAAAGTGGCCCCTTGCTTCTTTAGAATGACAATGCTGAATTATGCTAAATTGTTTTATTTCAAGTACACAACATCTAATTACTTAGTCAGCACAACTTTTAAAAAGATGCGGTTCATACCAAAAATAAAATTTCACGTCATGTAAAAACTTCTTTTTCTTTTGAAATGAGAAACCGTATGGTATGATTTTACTAACCAGGTAATTAACTATATCAGCATACAAAGGTAATTCTCGAATCTCTACTGCATACAATTGTTCATCAGGGAACTTTCCATTAATGGGTGGCTCTAAACACTTCAATTGTAATCGAGATAGATGATTAGCAATTATATTTTCAATTCCCTTTTTATCTCTAATTTCAAGGTCAAATTCTTGTAGTAATAAGATCCATCGAATTAACCTAGGTTTAGCATTAGCTTTAGCAAACAAATATTTCAAAGCAGCATGGTCTGTATATACTATGATCTTAGAACCGATGAGATATGGCCTAAACTTGTCATAAGCGAATATAACCGCTAAAGTTCTTTCTTTGTCGTGGCATAGTTTCTTTGCACCTCATTCAAAGTTCTACTCATATAGCATATAACATGAAAGAACTTACCTCTCCTCTACCCAAGTACTGCTCCTACAGTATAGTCGCTAGCATCACACATCATCTCAAAAGGAAGCTCCCAGTCTGGTGCAACAATCACTGGTACTGAAGTAAGCTTCTCCTTTAATAGATTGAATGCCCACAAACAATTGTCATAAAAAACAATGGTAGAATCTTTTTCAAGTAAATTACAAAGAGGTCTAGAGATTTTAGAAAAGTCCCTCATAAATCTCCTATAGAAGCCAACATGCCCTAGGAAGCTCCTAACTCCTTTGACTGAAGTAGGTGCTGGCAATTTCTCTATTATCTCCACTTTAGCTCTATCAACTTCAATCCCCTTTTTCGATACCTTGTAACCTAAGATTATTCCCTCTCTTACCATAAAATGGCATTTTTGCCAGTTCAGAAGTAGATTAGTCTCTTTGCACCTTTTAAGTATACAGCCTAAATTAGTCAGACATAAATCAAATGACTTCCCAAAGACAGAGAAGTCATCCATAAATATTTCAATAAAATCTTCTAACGTGTTAGAAAATATAGATATCATGTATCTTTGAAAAGTCGCGAGTGCATTATAGAGACTAAAGGGCATTCTCCTAAACGCAAAAGTGCCATAAAGACATGTAAAAGTGGTTTTCTCCTAGTCCTCGGGTGCAATATGAATTTGATTATAACCAAAATATCCATCTAAAAAACAATAATAATCATACCCTAAAAGTTTTTCTAGCATGTAATCTATGAAAGGGAGGGGGAAGTAGTCTTTTTAGGTGGCATCATTCAGTTTTCTATAATCTATGCAAACTCTCCACCCAGTCACAGTGTAAGTAAGGATTTACTCATTAACCTCATTTTTAACCACAATCATACCACCTTTCTTTTTTTTTTTTTTTTTGCATTACCTGAACAAGACCAACCCACTTACTATTTGAGATAGGATAAATAATACCTGCATCTGACAATGTGAGTACTTCTTTCTTCACTACCTCCTTAAGTGTTGGGTTGAGTCATCTCTATGGCTATACTATAAGTTTGCACTTAACCTCAGTCAATATCTTATGAGTGCAAATTAGGGAACTGATCCCCTTTATATCGGCAATGATCCACCGGATGGCTTCTTAATGCTTACTTAGAACTCCTAGAAGTTGTTTCTCCCGGTCACCTATCAAAGAGGAGGAGAAAATTATAGGCAAAGTATCATTTGTTCCAAGATAAGCATATTTTAAATGACTAGGTAAAGGTTAAGTTCAAACACCGAGGGTTGTGTTAATGATGGAACTGGCTTCTGCTCACTAGTACCTAGTTCTTCATAGTATTGAGCTTTGATTTCTGACACCAATTCCCTACCTTCTTCTTCAAGCTCATCATCATCACTCCAATCATCCAAATTCCTAAGAACTAACTCCATGGTATCCAATCTTGCTTTCTCTTCTATAGACTTACAGGTAATCTCATCAAAAATGTCAATAATGTAATAGGATTTGCAATCATTAAAATGCTTTATGGCTTTATAAACATTAAACGTTACCTGATTGTCCATAACTCTTAAAGTCAACTTACCTTGTTTCACGTCTATCAACGCCTTACCTATTGCGAGAAATGGTTTACCCAGGATCATGGGTACCTCTCTGTCTTCTTCCATCTCCAGGACTATAAAGTCAATTGGGAAGATAAATTTGTCTACCTTCACCAAGACATTCTCAACAATACCCTTTAGGTATTTGATACTCCAATCAGCAAGTTGCAAGGTGACATGAGTCTCCTTGCAATCTCCAAGCCCCAGCTTCTTAAAAATAGACAAGAGCATTAAATTTATACTTGCACCTGAATCAATAAGAAACTTATCAAAATGAAAATTTCCTATAGTGCAAGGAACAGTAAAACTCCCCTGATCTCTTTGTTTTCTAGGCAGGGTGGATAAATTTTTCTGAAGGATCATGGAGCACTCCCCTATAAGCATTATCGGTTCATTCTCATCAATCTTTCTCTTCTTGGTGAGCAACTCCTTCATGAATTTGGCATACGAATGCATGTGTTGCAGTGCTTCTATAAAAGGAATGTTGATTTGCAGCTTCTTGAAGACATCTAGGAATTTGGCAAATTGAGCGTTTAGCTACTGTTGCTTCAATCTTCCTGGAAAGGGGACTGGAGGGACATACGGTTTCACTTTTGGTGACTTCTGCATTGGTTCCTCTTCTACCTCCTTCCCTTTTTCTACCTTTGGAATCTCTACCTTTTCTTCAACTCGTCTGTCAACTATTTCCAATGCTTTTCTACTCTTCAGCATAATAGCATTGACACCTCTAGGATTCTCTTCAGTATTATTGGGTAAAGACCTTGATGGTCTGTTACTCAACTATTGAGAAGTCTGACTAATCTGATTCTCTAGGTTTCGAATAGTCACTTGTTGATTCTGTGGCAAGGTGTCGGTTTTTTGCATATAGGTCAACATGAGCTCTTCCATTCTAGATCGATTTTGCTAAGGTAGAACATTCTGAGTAGGACCTTGCTTCTAGAATCTAGGTGGTGGTTGGGATGCATTGTTATCGTTTCTCCATGAGAAGTTTGGATGATTACGCCACCCGAGATTATATGTATTCGAATATGGTTCTCGATTGCCGCGTTGAAAATTGTTGACAAAATTCACCTATTCTCCACTGGTTGGAGCTGAGTGATTCCCAGTTAAGCACACAGGAGTCGAATGTGGTCCTGAACATAACTCACAAAAAACAATAGGGTTAGCATTAAAAGACTATGTTGAGGTAAGTTTACTTACTTAAGTATTAAGAGCTGCAATCTGAGCCGTTAATTGAGATATAGTGCTATTGTCACTGGCTGCTACCACTCCTAATTGATTTCTCTCGTTTTGCCAGTTATGTGCACTGGAGGCCATTTCTTCTATCAGTGCGCTTGCTTCATTATATGTCTTTCCCATCAAACCACTTCCAGCTACAGCATCAACTAGGGACCTCAATGTCTCGTCTAGACTAAGATAAAAGATCTCAATCAGGATATTGTTTGGCAAGCCATGATGTGGACTTTTTTTTTATCGCCTCCTAGGGGCATTTTCTTCTTCAAATACCATTTCGCTTTATACATCGTCATTAAACTTTCTACAATAGTATGTTGGATACGTCAAGTCATCATCTCTTGGATTGCTTACCTCTTAGGACAAGAGGTGAAGGTATGCTCATGATCTCCACATTTGTAGCATGCCTCACTTTTCATGGGGCACTATTGAATTCTATGTAGTCCTTTCTTCCCATAAATAAAACACTTATTTTGCAATTGTGGGCAATTCTTTGGATAGTGCTATCGACCACACTTCCAACATCTTACTTTAGCTATTTCTCTCATTTTCATCTTATTAGTTGGTGGCTTTGATTTTCCAATTGATCTCTTTCTTTTTTTGTTGATGTCATATTTCTATTGAAACTCTTTTCTAAATTTACTCCAAGTAACAAAAGGAGACAAGATTCTTTCTTTAGAGTTCCACCAAAACCTAGCATCACCTTTTACCATATAAGTCCCATATGTTAATTTCAAGTCTTCAAGAATTTCATAAGCTTCAAATGATAATTCAATTCAAGACAAGCAATCTTTCACTTCAATTAGATTATTCCCCTTACCTATAAAGAAATCATTAACCTTAACAAAATTGAGGAATGCCTTCCTTAGCAACTCTGATTCCTTAGGGTTCCTCTGTAAACAACCTAAATTACCTTGATCTCTTGAACTTAGGTGGGTGTCATGATCCTTTTTATCATCCGTAATCCTACTAAAGTGATATTGGCCCGCATTAGTATTACTTATGCACTCAAATCATCGATCATCACTAAATACTATTATAAAAAATTATCACTTCCACCTTTTCAATTATTTTAATTCTCTTATTAAGATAGACTTTATCTTTCATAAATTTTCAACCTCACTTTCATCGAATATCTTATTCAATCATTCTTACATCATTATTATTTTTCATTTCCTAGATGTGATCACCTTTCAAACACCATTTGATTTCCATATATCTTGTTCGATCCTACTTTCCTTCTTGTAGTATTATGATTAAAATCTACATGGTATCACTCATAGTTCATTCTTATTGATCTTTTAGGTCAATTGTTCGAATTCACAATCCTATTATCACAATGATTCTCTAAATCTCCAACCATACAATGTAAATTCTCCATTTGAATTGTTATTGCTATCCTCAGGGATTAGAATCCTATACATTACAACTCCAAGATAATTATCCTTTAAGACCTCACATAATCATCTTCTTCATGTTATAATCACCCAATATAGTAAGAAAGATTCCCATCTCATGCTTCAAACTGATTAGGCTAATTAACCACCAAATCAAATTTATAATTGACTTCTACAATGTAATTTTCAACTTCCACCTTTAATGTAAAATCGAAATATCTATGTACTTCTAATCTCAACACAAATCTTCCTTGTTAATTTAACACAGTTAGGGACATCTCCTTTTTGTTCCTTTTACAACACTTATTCCTTACATCCCTGTTTTAACACTTCAAACTTACAATCACCATCCTTTCAAAGTATTTACACCTACAATATTTAGGATAGGGAGGAGTTCAACAAATAAAAGGATATATGTACTTATAATACAGTCATACTATATATAAGTAATACCAAATATAGAATATAATCTAAATGTCTAAAGCTTTTATTCTTACTCTAATTCTACCCAAGTGCTATCCCATCTCACCATTTGGTAGGTTTCTCCCATCTCTAATAACCTAAAGCTCTGATACCACTCTATTAGGACCCTAAAGGGGGCCTGATAGGATTGCTTGAAAATTTCTACGTCGCATGTGCACCCATAATATGGAAACCACCTTACAAGTCAGAGATTATAAGACTCTAACTAATAAATCACTAAGATTACTAATTTTTAAGTAATTAATTTATTATAACATATAAATATAAATAACTACGGATGTCCGATATCCTACAGTTCCTCAGAACCGTAGAGAATCGGTATCTCCTACCAACTGATAAGATCAAGTAATATAGACTTAAAATCTAAACTTAATAAGGTTGAAAATCTAAGTACATAAGTGGTATTTACATATAAAGTTTCACATGAACTAAACAACTTCTCTCTAATTCCAACCTCTAAAATGTCTCGGTACTTGCACTCAACTCTCGACTCTTAACCCATATCCGATTATCTATCAACCTACAAAAGAAAAACTATTGAGGAGTAAGCTACAAAAGCTTAGTAAGCTATCCCTCATACTATACTGGCAAACAAGTTATCAAACAAATTGTTACAACCATATGAATGCATGCACACGCAGTATGCCAAACAATATATGCAATTAACCGATGCAGCATATAATATCGAATTTTGACACCCTCCGAAATAAGAGTTGGAGATACATCAACATCAATCACAACCGGGCTCTAGTACTTAGGTTTTTAACCATAACTTTGAATTCTGTATTTCACAAAATACATTTTCATTTCTGAAAATCTAGTAGTATACAAAATCCCAAGCCTAACGATAAAGCGACCCCTATAGTCTATACTCATACCTACAGTAGAGATCTCTAGACTCGATCCTCAACCATACGGTTAGCATCTCCATCGCCTAGTAAGCCCATAGGTTTGAGTAAAGTTATGTTATACGAGTACACCATACAGAAATACTTTAATATATATAAACAACCCCCGTAAGGCCTCTCTTTACCCCCGTATGAAATGACGACCAGAATAAGTAATGCAATGCATAGATAATGCATGCTCATTTTAATTTAAGATAAGCCAAATATAATTAATTCAAATTATGAGGCGATCAATCAATATCAACAAACCATCCAAATCATATAACAATAAATCATATAATTAAATCATCAATCATCGTATTTAACAATATTTCTCACAATAATCAATCAATATCAAGCACATGTATATCCCAAAACCCTATGCATCAAGTTATTAATATTCCATTTCAGTGTACTAACTACAAGCATAAACAAATATAGAGTCATTGGAAGTACTCACTTGACTATCACAACTCGCTCTGGTCGTAATAATCGATCGGAAGATCCTTGCCCTCGTTGGGATCACCTGATCATTACAAGATAACAGGGATAATAAGTAATTGAATTAACTAATGATTCTAAATATCTATCTACCTAATTCTACTTAGATTGCTATCAGTTTTTATTCAATTAAACCTAATCACTAAATGTATGTAACTTTTTCATTCTATCTCCGATATTTACGAACTTATAGTCATTTTTCATCGTTTTCGAATGCACGTTCACACGGTGATGTCCATTTTGGAAGTTAAAACCCATGTTTTACAATATAAACTAAATTTATTGACATGTTATCTATTGAAGATTAAATATTCTTATTGGCTAGTTTTATGTTCTATTTTAGTAGTTAATGATTTCATTTGCCATTAATTCTTACACTTAGATGATCTTATGGTTTATTATTTTAGAGGCTCGCTTATGTCATCAATCGCTTATATCATCGCTTATATCATCATTTAATTATGTCATTACTTACATCATCATCCATTACATATATATATTTATCCTTATGTATTCATATACTTTACACATACATTATATACATACTTATATTTCTAACATACTAGTATGTATACTTATGTACTCATATGTATACTAGTACATATACCCATATACACATACAGTGACATACATATTTTTATACGTATTTTCGTATGCCTAATGTTCTCTCTTAAAAAAGCTTCACAAATTTAATATTTTTTTACTTTAAGGGTATATTTAGCAAGGTATATGTATATATAATTAGTATATACCTCCTTTTAGGTTTATACATAAAGAATACTTATGTATAAGGGTCTTCATACATGTATTTATCAAGTGTACTCTTATATACACATACTTAAGCATATGTACATGTGTTCCTCTTCCATTTACTAAGGATTCCTACACTTCTAGGCATGAATATGGAGCTTCCACTTCCAACAACACATATGCACATATTATACCAAATTTCTACACTAACCTAACTTATACCACTAACTACTACATAAGATGGAAAATTATATGATAACATACCTTTTTCTCTTTGGTTTATGATAGTAGAAATTGTGAAAGTGAGGTGAGAAAGTGTTTGGAATTAAGGGAGCAAGGAGGTTTACGATTTGGGTGGAGAAAAGGACTTTGTTTTGTGTTGTTTTTGTGTTTGAAAAGATGAAGACAAGTGGGGTCTAAGCGAAGAGGAAAGTGGACGGCAAGAAGGAAAAGAAAAGAAGAGGGGGTAAAGTCCTTTTCTCCACCCAAATCGTAAACCTCCTTGCTCCCTTAATTCCAAACACTTTCTCACCTCACTTTCACAATTTCTACTATCATAAACCAAAGAGAAAAAGGTATGTTATCATATAATTTTCCATCTTATGTAGTAGTTAGTGGTATAAGTTAGGTTAGTGTAGAAATTTGGTATAATATGTGCATATGTGT